>OX465299.1:131890225-131949572 GCA_949987735.1 Leucophora obtusa | reverse complement strand
ACTAAAATAACATTCATTTACTTAAAAATAACAGATCAACTAAAAACATTTCCCCCATTCAAAAGAATTTCTTTTTATAAAATTATAATTTTATTTTCTATAAATGTTTTTATAAAATTATATTTTTTTTATTAAATTGAATTTTTTTTAAAAAATAATTTTATTTACATATTTTTAACGCTCTACACCATTTCCAATTGTATCAATTGTTTTTAAGATTTATCAATTGTATTTCAGAAATAATCAATTGAATTTCAGTTTTATCAATTGTATTTTAGAACTTATCAATTATTTTTCAGATTTATGAATTGTATTTCAGAACTAGTCAATTGAATTTCAGTTTTATCAATTGTATTTCAGAAATTATTAATTGTATTTCTGAAATTCGCAACTGTATTTCAGAAATTATCAAACTGTATTTCAGAAATTATCAATTGTATTTCAGAAATTATGAAATGTAATTTAGAAATTTTTCTCTATTAACTATGATAAACCATCAACAAGTTCTGAAATAGATTTGATTATTTCTGAAATACAATTAATAAATTTCTGAAATACATTCCATAATTTCTAAAATACATTTAAAATTTCTGAAATACAGTTAATATTGTAGTTGCTGATGAGTTACCATATATGATGGCACCATATATGACAATATATTGTTTAAATGGCACCAATATGGAGCTTTATATGGTAATATATAACTTAGATTCATTCATATACCATTTGATCTGAAAAATGGCCCGATAAAATTGTATCAGTTCTTATTTGTATCAGTTGTTATCTAATTACATCAGTTTAGATCTGACCTGATTAAATTATGTGTTAATCAGATGAAATTGTATCAGATTTTTGACCTGATACAATTTTATTGGTTTATATTACATGGTATCAGTTTAGGTCCAAATAGATATATTTGTATACAAAATTATATAGTTATATCCCAATTTTGACCTGATATCACCCGAGTAAAAACAGTTACATATAGTCGTATAAAATGTGATTAACTTATATCGGTATAAATATACAGTTTCATCCGAAAAATGGCCCGATGTTATTGTATCAGTTGTGTATCAGTTTTCATCTAATTGTATCAGTTAGGATCTCAACTAATAAAATTATACATTAATCAGATAAAATTATATCCGATTTTTGACCTGATATTATTTTACCGGTTTATATCTAATGGTATCTGTTTAGATCGTAGTTGGTACAATTTTATATAAATAAAATATATTTGTATCCGACATTTGCCTTATATAATTGTATCAAAGTTTTAAAGCAGATATAATTGCATCAGGTCAAAATGCAGATATAACTATATAAGTTTGTATAAAAATGTATCTATTTGGATCTAAACTAATACCATGCCACATAAACCGATAAAATTGTATCAGGTCAGAAATCAGATAAAATTTCATCTGATTACTATATAATCTAATCAGTTAAGATCTAAACTGATACAATTAGATAAAAAGTGATAACCAACTGACACAATTATATCGGGCCATTTTTCGGATGAAATGGTATGTGGATCACATTAAGTTATATATTCCCGATTAAAAAAGATGATATGGTGACATATCTAATTTGATGAAAATACAATAACTAATCACATACCATTTAATCCGAAAAATGGTGAATATAATTGTATCTACGTGGATCAAATTGGATTTAATTACTTTAAATTATATACAATTTAATCCGAATTTTGACCAGACATTATTGTATGAAATAATATCTTAATATTTAAAAGTTGATGCAATTAGGTCCAGTTGGATAAAAATTTTTCGTATTTCTGTTTTTATTAAATATTGTACTGAAAAACAATGGGGGATTCACGTAAGGTTTCGTGTATCGTGTGAACTAAGCAAATCTAGTAAGTTTGCGAGTCTTGATGTGAAACTGCATACATAAAAAGTATCTACACATTAATCAGTACTTATACGAGCTATAGTATAATTTAGGAATAATCACTTTGAGGGTTTTTATGAGTTAACGGATATAGTTAAGTCTAAAACACAGCTATAGCATAGTTCAAGAATAATCCATAAAATAAAAATATTCTAAATAAAATGAAATTTCAAATAATTTTCCATAAAACATTACTGGATTTTTCACTGAAGGTGAGATTCTTATTTTGAAAGTGAGAAAAGTTCAAATGAAGCTTTAATTTTTGGGCTACTCATTTTAAAATGAGAAAAATACATTAAAATTGTGATAACAAATTTGACTTGAGTTTTTAATAAAATTAAATGTCTTGAAATTTTTTGTTTTAATTTTCATTTGTATTTCATGATATCCTTTAAGCCTATTAATAAATTTGGTGCTTCGTTATTCCTAAACCAAAATAATTACTCCGAAGAATTGGCTAACTTTTATTAATATGGCCCAATATTCAATTTCAAAATAAAATAATCTGTTGTTTCGATGTAAATTTATGACATTTTAAATGAAAATGAATTTCAATTTGAATTTACTAAGATATTAAGAGTTCATTTAAAACAAGAATATACCATAGATTATATAGGGAAAATAAATGTTTCTTTTTTAAATCAATAGGCTTGTTTTGTTGCTATACATATCTGGTACGAAATCCTATACATAGTCTGACTGCGTATGTTAAGTATTAACTCTTTTAACATATTTTCAACGTCGATAATGTATGGGTCATCTAATATCACTCAGATTCTATTCAATACCGGTTTTTCGTTTTCATGTTATTATTTTTTAAATCCCTTGAACTTTATATCAAAATTTGTTTTTGTAAAATAATATTTTTCAATTACAAATGGATTGTAATTGATTTCGATAAAATCTTAAATGAAATTTAAATTGAACATGAAACTGGGCTATATTTGGTCTAACAATTTAAATTCCATGATCGAGATCTGATTAAATATGACAACTTATGTAAAAAGATATATTTAGATATTGGGTCATATAAAATGTTTTCTAGAGACGAAAATTACGTCTTATTATATATACTGCCATACTAAGCAATATATAACGAGACATAATTGTATTAAATAATATAAAATAATGTATAACCCGTTTTACTCGGGTTACCACATAAAGCTCCATATTAGTTTTTTATAATAGGGAGGGCAGTTTAAAACTTTGATACAATTGTATAAGGTAAATGTCGGATACAATTATATTTTATTTATATAAAATTGAACTAATTACGATCAAACCGATAAAATTGTATCAGGTCAAAAATCTGATACAATTTCATCTGATTAACACATAATTTAATCAGGTCAGATCTAAACTGATACATTTAGATAAAAATTGATAAACAATTGATAAAAATATATCGGGCCATTCTTCGGATGAAACTGTATATTTATACAGATATAACTTAATCACATATATGACTATATGTAACTATTTTTCCTCGGGTTGTTTAAATGATACGATATATCAAAGTATATGGTAGCATATATTATCATATCTGCATCTGTATTAAAAATGTCGTTCATCAGGTACCATATATGAGCATATATTGTTGAAATGGCACCATATATGACAATATATGGTTTAAATGGCACCAAATATGTTAATATATTTCTTAACTAACAGCATATATAAACATATATGGCACTATATAGTAGCATATATTATCATATCTGGAACTGTATTAAAAATGTTGTTCATGAGGTACCATATATGAGCACATATTGTTGAAATGGCACCATATAAGATAATATATGGTTTAAATGGCACCATATATGGTAATATGTTGCTTAAATAACACCATATATATAAATATATATGGCACTATATATGGTACCATATATTATCATATGTGGAACTGTATTAAAAATATTGTTCATGAGGTGCCATATATGGGCATATATTGTTGAAATTGCACCATATATGAAAATATATCGTTTAAATGGTACAATATATGATAATATATGGTTTGAATGGCACCATATATGATAATATATGGTTTGAATGGCACCATATATGATAATATATAGCTTAAATAACACCATATATAAATATATATCGCACTATATATAGTACCATATATTATCATATCTGGAACTGAATTAAAGATTTTGTTTATGAGGTACCATATATGACCATATATTGTTTAAATGGCACCATATATGATAATATCTAGTTTAACTGTCACCATATATAATTATATATTGTTTAAATGATACCATATATAATTATATATTGCTAAAATGCCACCATATATATTAAGATATAGTTCTATATATAACTATATATGCAATAAGATTAACCATGTTATGTAATATATAATTATATATGCCATATCTAATATTATGAAGGCCGATATCTAATTAGATGAAATTATATATGTCATAATATAAGGAAAATTTTTCGGAAAAAACGTCATATATAATTATATATGGATATACATAACCACATGTCTAATTATATATTGTAATATATGCCACATATGATTATATATAATTTTTTTTACTCGGGAAGTTATGCGAAAAATCTTTATTAGTTGAAATTCTCCTAATTACTTGGCAAAGATTTTATTTCTGTGTCAAATAAATGTATTCCCTTTTAAAAGATTTTAACAATGACATTTTTGTTTTGGTATTTAAAATGTTTTTTATGACTAAAATTAAAAAATCCTATTCGAAACAAAAACAATTTAAAAAATTTAATATTTTTAAAATTTCCCATTTTCCCGGGAAAAATATATTATTTTCCCGGGAATTCCCGGCAAACTTTTCCCGGGATTTCCCGGGAATTCCCGCCCGGGAATTCCTGAACCCCAAACCCTACTCGTCATATAAATTTAAACACAAAACATATTTACACATAATAAATAAAAAATGTATAAAATTTTGGTAATGCAGATAGTAATGAGGTGTCATGACCAATATTTTGCTGGGAGGGTTTATATTGGGATTTTACGAAGGGGTTTTAAGCATATGGGGGTGTTGTATGCAAACCATATCTTTACCTCAGTTGCAGTGTGCATTGTCCTGCTCAAAATACTTAATAATCATTACGAATTTTCAATTATTCAGCACTGTTATTTCGATTATTCTTCAGAATATTTAAATATACTGTTTTGTTCATTATTTATTCGATAATAACCAAATTACCAACTCCTGCTGCTGTCATACAGCACGACATCACCACCTCCGTGTTTGACGAGTATTCTTTGGATTACGTTGTTAAGTTTTTTTCTCCATACCAATTCACGTCATCTGAGCCAAAAATATTAAATTTCGATTCGTTCTTAAATGACTTTATCCCAAAACTCATTTGTCTATGCGCTGCTTTCCATTTATTTCGTTAATGTAAGAATTCTTGCGTGCTGTAAGAGCATTGTACCTGGAACTTCTGATCGATCTACGTACCGTGTCTGCAGAAACACTATTGTCAAAAGATTCCTTCAACTCTGAAGCTATCTTAGTTGCACTTATAAATAGATATTCCTCAATTATAGCTTCTATTTTTCTTTCTTCTCTATTACTTAACTTTGCAGGATGTCCAGTTCGTGGTTTATTTTCAATTCTTTTTCTCCTATTTAAAGTGATTATTAATTTTTTATATTGTCGATGTGCTTCTTTTTATTATATTAGCAATTTCTGAAAAGATTTTCCCATTTCGTGGATATTAATTATTATTTTTCGTTCCTCAATTGTTAATTCCTTTCGACACATTTTTACAAATCATGTTACCTCACTTTTTTTTATAAAACACTGATTTTTTGATACTTGTTATAAATTAGAAATTCATAAATTATAGTACACCCTAAACATTCCTTAGTTGATTATAACGAAAATATCAACTATATCATAGGTGAAATACCCCTAACTAATATATAGTTGAATTGATTTAGTTGAAGTCAACTAAGTTTTTTCAAATATCAGCAGTTCAACTAGGAATGTAGCTACTTACAACGATGTGCTAAACTAAATTGATGTTTGGTAAATATCAACTATTGCCAATCAAAAATGTTTGATAGGAACCATAGATTTCGATGTTTTATCTAAATTTTCAAGTAAAACAATAACGACTTTTTGTAACTATTTTATTTTAAAACACTTTCCATACGTACACATTTGTCACTTTTATTTATTTATTTTGCTACGTAGGTTCTTGTCCACACACACATCTTCTTGGGGTTCATGAATTTACTGAATTTCAAAATCTGCAATATTAAAATTTATAAATATTAAAAAAAATAAGGAAAAATACAAATGCTTACCATTCACCAATTTTCTGTAGAACTTAAAATAAAAACAAAAATATATTTAAAAAAAATTCTGTAGAAGTAACACGTCCTTTTGTTTTGTTTTATAAATGCTTGACAATTTAAATGTATTAGTACACCCTAAAAATTTCTTAGTTGATTATAACGAATATTTCAACTATCTAATAGGTGAAATACCTCTAACTAATATATAGTTGAACTGATTTAGTTGATGATAACTAAGTTTTTTAAATATCAAAAAATTAGTATAAATCAACAATATGATAATAAAAAATAGTTAATGGGCCCTACAGATATCGCTATTTTGTTTTATTTTTAAGTAGTGATAACATTGACAAACTTTTTATTAAAAAAAATTTAATGACACAAAAATTTTGCACAAATTGGATAAAACCAAAAGAATTCAAAATTAATTAGAAGTTTAATCGTACACTTAAAAGCCAAATTCAGTAGGTTTTTTTGATAAATATGCTCCATTTCTTTAAAATCCGTATTTAAAACGTATATTTGGGGGAAGGTTTAAATCATGGATAAAATTTTTCTTACAAGATTTTTCCTGTTTCTTATTCTTGACCATTTTGATATTTTATTAAAGCTTCCAAATTATTTCTGCAAAACATAGACATAATAAATATTAATTTAAATGGATTACAACTTCTAAAGTCGAGATCTTACCAAATTTATTTAATTCTAATATATTTTCTGTTCTCTTTTCTAAGAAATATAAAAGCAAATTTTGACAATTGAAAATTTATAGAAATATTTATTAACAGGGAATCCAAAATATTAGACGAAAGCAATAGTTGCTTTTGATCGTTGTAGTAATTTATATTTTTTTTAAATTCAACTATAGATTTTGGTAACTATCTAACTATGGAATTTTATCGGTGTAGTATTCACTCAACTAACATATATCGTAACTCGTAACTAAAACCTTAATTACTTGCGATTATCATAGTTGTTCAATATTTTTTTTAAATCAACTAAGAAATTCTTTAACTATGGGACTATGGAATTTTTTCGGTGTAGTATTTAAAATGTACCGTTATAAATACCAAAAGAGATTTTCTAAACACAACGAGTTGCAATAGCTTTTTTAAAATGCTTGTAAAGGGTACCAATACTTTTGCTGTGCACAAATATGGAGTTGTTGCGAATTCCGAACTATATTTTTTTGGTTTCGCATAGCACGTGAAAAAAAATATTACATATTTTGTAACATATTTTTTGAGAAATTTTAAAAACACTTTTATTTAAAGTGGGATTAAAAAATGACTTATGCTGCTCACTGTATGTAAATCCCATACAAAAGGATAATTAGCCTGCCATTTTTAGGAACCTCTAAATGTAATCCAATTTCGCTAGAATGTGGTGCAGATGTTGTGTGTCCTATTTACCACGATACGGAGGAGCACTGCGTCCTGTTTCTCCATACGATTTTGAAGAACCCGAAGGGTCATATGCATAATCACATTTTAAATTTATAAATAGCTTATAAAACAAATTTTTGATACAAAATTCATTTCATAATTCCTTTTTCTACACAAAAAGAATTTACAGAATTCTAATTAAATTTTTAAACACCTTTCTCATACCAAATTTGTAAATACAGAAAAAAACTTTTTAAAAAGGCACCAACAATGAATTTTGTAAATCCAAAAAAAAAATTTTTTTTATAACTTTGAATTTCTATTTTTAAACAATTTTTATATAAAAGATAAAAATTTACAAACGAGTTATAAATATTTCAAACAAAAAAATTGTTGGGAATAAGATTTTAATTTAAAAAAAAGTGATTGCTTTTACAAATTCCATTGTTGGTGCCTACTGTTTTTTCTGTGTAATTTCATAAGAGTATTTAAATTCAAACTGTAGCGGAAACATTACTTTAAATTCTGTAAAAAAAATAGTCAGCCAATTGAAAAGAATTGGTATAAAAAAAAAAAAACTTTTGCGAACTAAAACCCTAGTTAAAACCGACCGATTTAGGCATTTTAAATAGGTCTGTCCTTAAGGTAATACAAACTTATATACCAAATTTCACCCAAGTAGCTTCAGAATTACGACTTGTAGTTTACAAAGCCGAATGGACGGATATCGTTAAATCGCCTCAGTAAGATGAGCTTCCACTCTCAGAATAATTTCGTTGTGGAAACCGAATTTTTTACCAACCGAATTGGATTTCAATTCGGGTGCGACAACGGTTGCGACAACCAAATTATCGGCTGCCGCAACTGAATTCGGTTGGGACAACCGAATTACGAGGTTGCAGCAACCGAACCAATTCGGTTGGAAAAATTTCGGTTGTCACAACGGAATTGTTTTGAGAGTGTATGCCCATTATTTTTGGTAGTTACAAGCATCAGCACATGCATGGTATAAAAAGTTTGGGACAACCTAATACTCACATTTATCTATTTAGCTAATCCAGCAATAAGTATCCATATAAAGAATTTGTTCCACAAGACATTGTAGTTTTATGAATGTTAACTGTTAGTTTATTGCATCAATGTATAAAATAGATTAAATGGTAAATGGAATACATACAAACAATACGCATTATAGAGACGAATAATAATTGCAATATAGTTGGCAAATACAGTCTTCAACGCCTAAGTGCCCAAAAACATGATAAATTTTTTTTGGTAATTTAAATCAGTTTGATAAAAATAATTTTAAGTTCCCAGCCAGCAAATGAGCTCAAAATTTATAATTAAAACTTTTGTATGAAAGTGGGTTATCCCAAGGAGCCTAAATAAAAATTAAAAGAAATTCTATTGGCTTAAAAAAAATCTTTTTTTAAGCATTTGTTGAATTTTCAAAATATTAAAATTGGTTTTCATTTCTGAATCATTTTGTAGATTTAATAATTTTCTTCAAATTTTTGTACCTTTTACATTATTTTAAGAATGCGCTTCTTTTAGTCTACAAAAAAATTGTTTTTCCAACAAATTTTTAAAGATTCTATCCTGCTGACCTCATCGAATTTTTTCAATTTCTTTGTAATATGCTTGTAAATTTTATCATCTTTCTTTAATTTGAAAATAATTTAAATGAAAATGTAATCTCAAAATCCAACGAAAAACATTATTTTCAAAAATATATATTTTATTCGAGTACTTTTTACTTAAAAAAAAGAACCCTCAAAAAGTGTCCAAATTTTGTTAGGTGAGGCATTTTGTACAGTGGATTCCCAGTTTCATGCGAGCCGAAAACACAAAATGCATTCTTTTTCTAATTTAACTAAATCTGAATTAATCATTTAAGCGGGACGAATCTGAATGAAATTATAGGAATCGTTTGCTTGCTGCAAATGAAAATTCTGTTTTCAGGACCCTATTTTTTTTCGCTCCCAACTGAAATAGATTTGTGACAATCAAAATTGTGTTACAACAATCCAATTAAGGTTGTGGCAACCAAACAATTGGGTTGGGTGTATTTCTATATATTTTTTAAAATATAAGACGACGACGCATTTAAGAGGAATTCACTGTAATGACATTAATCTTCTCCAAAGTAGTGATATTCCTATGATGTATGCGCGCAGATTGGGGGGATACCTACGTATATTTGAATCACAAAATATTTACGAATGGCTTATTTAATTAACATTTATTTCAATTTGCAATTGTTTTATTTCAAAGTTTCTCTTATATCGATGTTCTTTGACTGTCCTTGGTGTTCCTCTTGATTATCTGGAGTTGTATGAATGTTCTAACGAGATGTTGATATTAAAACGTACACATATGTTTATTTACACGAAAACATATACACATTAACTTGGCTGCATTTAAATGTAGTGCCGCAGGTGCACCATAGAAACCGCTTTAATGTCATAAATTTACAGATGACCATGGTAATGGCAATGACGATGGAATTGACTGAGTCAATTGATGCGGTATTGGTATCATATATACTTCCTGCGGTAAACAACAAAAACAACTAATATTGCTGAGTTTTCGCAGATAACTAACCTATGCCAACTTAGTAGTTCCACAAATTTATTTTGCTTACAACAAAGAGATGGTTAAAAATGTTGCAAATTTAGTTTTAATGGAAAAAATAATAAGTATGGATCGCCATCAGTATAAAGGCACTTTTGTTATTTTTCTTAAATCGAACTTTAAAAGGCATTCAAGTCCTTTTTCCATATAGCTTTAAGTATTTTTTCTAGGTCTTCTGTACTTTCCAAATATTTAAAAAAAATATGGTTTTGACATACATAAGTGAAATTGACTTTTTTGGTTACAAAAGCATGTTTTTCTCCGTATTTTTCACATATTGGCAATTGGAAAATTCTATAAAAATCAAGGGTCGTAACCGAAACGATGCGGTTATCGGTAAAGGTAAAGATATTTTATATTACTTCGGTAACGGAATTTCACTTATTTCGGTTTCAATATTTTAATGATAACGGCATTTCAGTTATTTCGGTAGTGGTATTTTATGGATGACGATATTTCGGTTATTTCGGTAGCGGTATTTTAAGATTAACGGTATTTCGATTATTTCGGTAATGGTATTTTAAGGGTATCGAAATTTGATTTATTTTGGCGTCGGTATTGTAAGGATAACGATATTTTTGTTATTTGAGTAACGGTATTTTAAGGATAATGGTATTTTGGTCACGGTATTTTAAGGTTAACGGTAGTCAGTTGGACGGGTTTTGAATCGATAACGCTATTATAGTGGTATTGTCTGCCAACCCTGACAAGAATCTGAGTAAGTAATTCCTCGAGGCAATGCACAGTGGAGCCTTCTCAAAAACAGTGGTAATAAATAGAAGACTTCTAAACTACTCATCCGATCAGTATGAAACTGAAAATTGTAAAGGACGTGTTCTAAATATTGTTTTTGGGTCACATTACAGGGTTTTCCTACAGGTTGTCCAAACTGACTACCAAGGGTGTCATAAACCATTAGGGGCTTGTAACTTTTGTAATTATGTACCGCTTTAAAATATTTTTCATCTGAGGTAATGTACGTTGCATAGTGGAGACTTTCCCAAAATAAGAGATAATAAATACAGAACTTCTAAACTATTTATCCGATCAGTATGAAACAAACTATAAATTGCAAAGAAGGTGTTAAGATTTATATATGTTGTTTTTTGGTCACTTTGTTTTAATACTGGGTGTTCGCACAGGGTGTAAAAATTGACAACCTAGGGCGCGAAACATACATAGAATCTTAAGTTTTCCCAATATGAAGGTCAAATAAATCTTCTTTTTAAATAGTTGTTGTTTAACATTAAGCACCGTAAGTTTTTTCGATTTCACGTGAAAAAACTGTTTACTCCATATAAAAAATGCTTTTTCATGATAACGAGTTTCACGTGAAAATTATGTAGAGTTTGTTTTCACGCAAATTTAATGATATTTTGTATTTATTGTGATTGTGTCCTTGTTAAAAAATTAAAAAAATTGTTAATTTTTGTTCTTTAGTTTGACTCTAGATCATAAATTAGTATCACTTTCTATTTAAATTATTTTTCAAATTAAAAAAGAGTAATAATAACAAAGGATAAAAATAGCATTGTTAGGTTTCGTGGATATTAGTCTAAGTTGAGTTGTTGATAACAAATTCGATTTGCATTCAACTTTCACATAAGTCGACAATTATTAATTACACTATGGAACATTTTTGGGATTATTGTCTGGGGGGTGAGAAATTCCAAGTCAGGGTGATGGTACTAGGTCAGTATAGTAAAACCCCAAAGGGTTTGGCGTTCGTATGTGACATTTTTTTTTATGACCTTTTAAATTTTTTCCTTATCTTGATGTTTTTTCGCTTAGTTGTAACTCGAGAACCACTTGTCCGATTTTGATGAAACAAATTTAGAAAAATTTAGAATTACAATTTCTTTAATCCGTTCATATAACATTTTTCTTTATAATCAACAGTTTTGCCGGTAAAAATAAATTTGTGGAGAAAAAAAAATATTTTTTTGCCCAAAAATTAAAATTTTTTATGAATTTAAAAAAAAAATTTTAATTTTTAGGCAAAAAAATATTTTTTTTTCTCCACAAATTTATTTTTACCGGCAAAACTGTTGAATTTAAAAAAAAAATTTTAATTTTTAGGCAAAAAAATATTTTTTTTTCTCCACAAATTTATTTTTACCGGCAAAACTGTTGATTATAAAGAAAAATGTTATATAAACGGATTAAAGAAATTGTAATTCTAAATTTTTCTAAATTTGTTTCATCAAAATCGGACAAGTGGTTCTCGAGTTACAACTAAGCGAAAAAACATCAAGATAAGGAAAAAATTTAAAAGGTCATAAAAAAAAATGACACATACGAACGCCAAACCCTTTGAGGGTTTTACTATACTGACCTAGTACCATCACCCTGACTTGGAATTTCTCACCCCCCAGATTGGCTGTTGTACTGTGTTATTAACCCATTCAAAGATGAAGACACTGATGATGGCTTTGTAGCGAAAGCCGAAAATACGTATTCTGTCTTGCTGGTCTTATCGAATTCTTTCAAAAAATTTTATTCTTTGTAATTTATTTGTAAAAATTGTATCATCTTTCTTTAATTTGAAAAATAATTTAAATAGAAAGTGATATTAATTTATGATCTAGAGTCAAACTAAAGAACATTCGTTTCATTTCATTTATTTTATTTGACTTTCCAGCACAACAAGAATGAATTCTTATAATTGACTGTGCTGGAAGATATATTACATTTACAATTTTGAGAAGACAAATACAACATTAAAAATATCAATTTGCTAATTAAATTTAGTTATATAATCATTAAAAATTAAAAATAATAATAATAATAAAAATAAACAAAAATACAAACATAATTATATTAAAATTAAAATTATTACACTATTTTATTTGAGCAATATTAAAATTTCCCTTTTAAAACGTTGTGTGTTGCTAATAGTTTGAATATGATTGGGCAGATTGTTCCAAAGACGGGTGGTATGATTAAAGAACTGTCTTTTTGAAAAGTTATAATTGAAAGGTGGTGGGACAAGTCCCTTTCCACGTGGAGATCTTGCAAAATGTATATATTCAAATAAGTAATTCGGCTCTTCTAAGTATATAATCTTATGGATCATAAGAAGGCACCTATATTTTAATAGGTCATCAAAACACATGTTAAACAGTTTATACGAATACATTGATATATGGTCTCTTCGTTTCTTATTAAATACATATCTGGCAATATCATTGTAGGCAACAAGAAGTTTTCTGGAATCAACACTATCAGTGTTCGCAAATATTTCACAACCATAGAGGAGAACTGGTATCAAGTAGGTTTTCGCTAAAAGCATTCTTATATCGAATGGTGTTGATGTTTGTACAGCCCAAAGATTCCTTAGCATTGCGTGAACTTTACCAACAGTAGCATTAATATGGTTAGTCCACGAAAGTTGGGTATTAAAAATTATTCCCAAATTAGTAGCATTTGCACAACAGTAATATTGTCGTCGTTAATTTTTATATGAGCATCAATTTCCAGTTTCAAATTATTTCGCGATATGGAGATACATTTTGACTTTGTTAGATTTAGACAGAAGCCATTCAAATTAGCCCAGTTGTTTATGTGAGCCATAATTGTTTATTGAGTTTATGCAGTTGATTATATTATTTGAAGTGGTTCCAGCATACAATTGTACATCGTCTGCATACATATGTATTTTACATTGAGAAACCACATTGGGCAGGTCATTTATGTACATACAGAAGAGTAAAGGTCCTAGGATTGACCCTTGTGGTACTCCTCTATCAACATGCAGCACACTTGAAGTCTTTCCATTTAATGTCACAAATTGATATCTATTTGAAAGATACAAGCGTATGAGTTTACAAGCGAACTTAGAAAAATAAAATAGCTTTTCTAGCTTGGTAATTAGTATTGTGTGATCCACAGAATCGAAAGCTTTGCTGTGATCCAAAAGCACAAGGAAGGAGACCATATTTTCATCAAGTTGGCTCCTTAAGTTCTCAACAACGTCAATTAATGCTGTAATGCAGCTTCTTCCTTGTCGGAAACCTGACTGCCTGTCAGATAATAAACCAAAACTATTTAAGTGCTCGTCCATTTGTCTATGCATGATGTTTTCTAGGACTTTAGATAAAAAAGGAAGAATTGCTATAGGACGAAAGTCACTATTGTTTTTAGGAATTGTATGATTTTAGCATATTTCCACTCATCAGGAAATATAGATTTCATAAGGGCTGTGTGGGTGAGAAAAGGTAACAGTTTGTGAAGAACCATTTTTAAAAACTTGGGGTTAATTTCATCTGGGCCAACAGCTTTTTGTGAGTTCAAATTGATCGATACATTGAAAGTAGAAAGTGTTCTCAATAGGGGTTGTATATATATTCTCATAGGGATTTTGGGTTGGTCTATCAATATTAATGTCAATGAAGTGTTTGTTAAGACTATCCACATCAATATCATTATTGGCAATGCATTTAGTTTTAGCACCTATGCCTATTTCACGTATTTCCTTCCATTTTCTTTTACTGCCTAACGCAGAGGAAAACTTTTGGTTGTAGTATTGCAATTTCGCTTCATTAATTCGTGTCACAACTTTATTTCTTGCGTTTTTAAATAAGAAATGTAATTCCAGAGTTTTGTATTTTTTCCATCTCTTGTACGCTAAATCACGTTCATAGATGAGATGTTTTATTCTTGAATTAAACCATGACGGTTGTTTAGCTTTTATTATCCTTGTTTTTACAGGTACACAGTCATTGAAAATATTAGTTATATTAATTTGCAAATAGTTAACCTGATCATTTATATTGTCCATATTGTATATTGAACTCCATTAAACACTATCAAGCTTTTGATTTATTAACAACTCGTCAATATTATGGATAATGGGTATCCTCATTGTTCACATGCGTATCATAAGTGAGAAATATTAAGTCATGTTTGGAGAAAACTGGTGCGGATATTTGATTATAAAGCAAAACTTTAGATTTTTGACTAACAAAGAACGCATCTATGAGACTGTTTGAGCTTCTGTTATAATGAGTTGGGATTGTTGTGTTGACCGGTAATAGGCCGTTGAGTTGCATTGGCTCAGTTAGGGATGATTCGGTTAAAAGATATGAATAGCACCAATAAGCATTTTTCTCTTGTCTATAGCCTTCATCTCCAAGAATACATATTCGATTTTACTGTGTTGATTAGACTTGAATTTTAGAGTACAATTTATTTCATTTCTAACATATATAGATACACCTCCAGCATTCGTTTCTCTATCACCTCGAAAGATTCTGAAACCAGGCAAGTTGTAAATACTATCACTTATCACTTAGGGTTAAACCAAGACTCTGAAACACAGATTACGTCGACTCCTGATGCAAGGAAAATATATCTAAACTCGTCCATTTTATTGTTCATTTACCAAAATAAGAGATCAACTAAACATTCCCTCATTCATCTTCAAAACACATTGACACGGTGCAAAATATAATTTAAATAACATACATTTAAATTTAACGGTTCGTTGTAATTCAAATAATCTGTGGTTATCATGCACAGAGTTCAGAGCTTTGAAGAATTAATTCTTTTTTGAAAGAATTCACTACCAATCGAATTCAATTTTCTCTAGAATAGAATGAATTCCTTTTCTTTAGTAATTCACCGCATTCGTTCAACAGAACGCGTTCATCAAACAATACAAAGAATTAATTCACTGGTGAACGCGTTCAATTTTATAAATCGAACGGAAAAAAGTGAATTAATTCTTTACTGAACGTAATTAATTCATTACTGAACGTAATTTTATTTTTTTTAATTCACTGAACGAAAATGAAATTGAACGAATTCAGTGGTGAATTAATTCAGTAAGAATTAATTCACTTTTTTCCGTTCGATTAATAAAATTGAACGCGTTCTCCAGTGAATTAATTCATTTGATTTAATAAAAAGAACTATAGCAATTGGCTTAATTCGTAACAAAATAAATCGAACGAAAACAAATATGAATTAATTCCATTCAATATATGGTACTTTGTGAATTAATTCATCGAATTTTTAATTCAGAATTGAAAAATTCAATTAAGGAATTAATTCTTCAAAGCTCTGACAGAGTTGAATAGAATCAGCTGAGATATCTTAAGAATTAAGGTTCAAAGCAAAAAAGAGTAATAATAACAAAGGATAAAAACAGCATTGTTAGATTTCGTTGATATTAGTCTAAATTGAGTTGTTGATAGCAAATTCGATTTGCATTCAACTGTCACATAAGTAGATAATTATTAATTATTGACCCATTCAAAGACGAATGACACTGATGATGGCTTTGTAGCGAAAGCCGAAAATACGTATTCTGTCTTACTGGTCTTATCGAATTCATTAAAAAAATTTTATTCTTTGTAATTAATTTGTAAAAATTGTATCATCTTTCTTTAATTTGAAAAATAATTTAAATAGAAAGTGTTATTCATTTTTGATCTAGAGTCAAACGAAAGAACATTAATTTACCAAAATAAGAGATCAACTAAACATTCCCCTCATTCAACTGTTAATTTTTATAATATAAATTGCAATTTGAGGTCTTTAAAGTTCGAGTGAAAGTTTTCCACGTAAAAAACAACTTACGGTGATTTAGTTAGAATGAAATGGCGCGAAAATGTTATCGTCTTGGTGCTGTTTTCTTATGTATTTTGCACCTGTTGCTGGAACTAATATATGTATGTGCATTAGAGCGTACCACTTTACAGGCAAAAAAAACAAGTACGCCGTACACCCTCCAATATAAAGTATTTTTGCAAGGAGGTTTCAAAAAAAAATTTTTTTTTGCCGAACGTAGGGATCGCCATTTTGCATTTTTCGTTAAAAAGTGTAACGATATTAAAAGTTAAACTTAAACAAGAAATTTATTTATTTATTTTGTATAGGGTTTTTTTTACAAAATTATACTAACTTTTTTCAAATCTAAAATTCTCCTGGAAAATAGACGATTTCCCTATTTAATGTTATAAAATATGCATATAAATATTATACGTAAGTAACTGTAAAATGTTGTAAAAATATAACTATTTTTCTGCAAGTTTTTCAACAGAAAAAGTTCATAAAATTTAACGATTTATTGTTAAATTTTCGAAGTTTTTCATAATTCAGCTGTTTCCAAGAGATTTTATAGTTTCATTTAGCGATATATTTAGGAAAAAATGTTGGCAACAGCGAAAATCTTTTCTAAAATTTACCATTTCCCACAAATAGAGAGTTACTATACTTGAAGACCTACATCTTTCACCTATCCTCTGTCGCGTTTCTAAAAAACCTTAAGTTTTTTTTTTGATTTTCTGATCTACTTTTTGAATTTTTTTGGAGAGGTAAGCATATTTCTCCACCAAATTTTTGTAACAAAATATTTCACAACGTATGTATATGCCCATACACTACGCAATATTCTTGTGCAACTTTTTATACTGTAGAAAAAAGTGCCAGTGTGTATCATATTAGAAGGCTGTATTGGAAAAAGTCAAAAAGTGATTGCACAAGCATGAAAAGTGATAAATATTTTGTAAGGCATATGTCCAAAGAGTATACATAATAAAGAGATTGGGGGACTCTCTATCACTAAGAAAGCATTTGTTTTATTATGTGCCTTGGAACAGGAACATACTCAAACCAATATCACCCAGCAAACATGGCAATACGAAGAAGATTCTCCGAACATATCGCCAGGAAGAAAACATTTATTGCCGGCAATATCAATTTCGTATTCCGGAAGTTTCCTCCCTCGGAAACAACTGTTACACTAAAACAATACTTCCAGGCAATATGAAAGCAATAACTCATATGGAAGATAAAAGGGATATCGCTAAATAAACTCCCGGTACAATAAAAAAATTATTTAATTTTTTCATTATTAAATTTAAGCCTGAAAAACAATATCTGCATACATAATCCATTGACCAGCTTATAAATTATCTTGATTTCATCTTAGCCGATTCTAGCGCAATTAATTTTAACTTTTCACGAGTTTATTTCCTATATATCTTTTGATTGTTTTTGTACAAATTTAGTTTTAATTTTCTCCAAATTGATAACAGATTTCAAACAAATTTGCTTTATCTTCCAAATGATACAAAGATGATATTGCCGAAATATTGTCATAAAAAGTTATGATAAAAGATAAAATTTTTGAATTACTTTTTTCTAAATATCGTCGAATTATCTTCCAAGTGATAAAAGGAAGACAATTTGAAAGTAAATACTACTTGATTATATTCATTCAAATGAAATATCTTCTTGGAAGGTATCTTTTAAATGTTTGCAGGGTCATTATGTGCGCTCTTTGTATGACTCAAAACATCGATTGTAACCAGGGATGGAAAATAATAATTTAGTTATAAAAATCAAGAATGAAACTACATATGGAATTATACTATTCCAACAGTATTATAGCCCTAGATTATGAGTTTTAAACAACCCATACGTAAAAAATTGCAAAATAATGTCGGAATGCGAAAAAAAGGCTTTGGGATTCAAAAAATTAATTAAAAGATTTTCATTCTGCAAACGATGCCAAAATTTTCTTTTTTTGCAACTAACCACCAAACTTTGTTTTATGAAATGGACATTATACTCCGTAGATTATAAATTTAAAAAACCGCACTAAAAAATTGCAAAATAATAGAGGAACGCGAAAAAAGACTTTGTGGTAGAAAAAAATAATTAAAAAACCCAATCAGCGATTAACAGTCTGCAAATGAATACAATGACGCAAAAATTTTCGTTTTTGCAAATATTTTTTTCGCGATTTATTTTTTTTTTTTTTGCAAACTAGCACCAAACTTTTGTGTATAAAATTAGTACTATAGACCCTAGATTATAAATTTAAAAAAACCACACTTAAAAAATTGCAAAATAATCGCGGAAAGCGATTATGGTACAAAAAAATAATTAAAAAACTGAATCAGCGATTTACATTCTGCAAACAAATATATTAATGAAAAAATTTATCCTTTTTGCAAATTTTATTTTTCGCGAGTTCTAAATAATAGCAGCGACTTATTACAGATGGGATATTTTAAAACCGTAAAATAAGGAGTTACTTTTAATGTGATACGTGATCACTTAATAGAAATAGCCACTTATTACCGATGGTGTATTCAAATACATCAAAATAAGGAGTTATTTGTAATGCGATACATGAGTGTTATTTTCTATTTAAAATATTCGATACAAATAATTTATGTTTTATACATATTGACTGAAATATCTTTTATGTTTTTTGTTAACTTTATATTAATCTAAGTAAATATTAATTAAATATGAATATGCTTCGTTTAAGCATTGATAAAAAACCAACACGATAACGTCTTATTTTAATTTTTTTTTTGTAAGAAGTATATATTTTTATACAGTAAGTGAGCGCATAATTTTAATGTGTTATTTCAGACCTGTTTGTAACGCATTTTTTGGCCTTACTTTAAGCTGTTATGTAAGTAGTATTGTGCTCAGTATCGGTTATGTAAGTGGTTACGTAAGTACTAACATGTAACATTAAAGTAACATGTTCTTATGTTGTTACCTAGCCCTCTTTTGGAAAGTACATACCTCCAATGACATGCCCTTGTTAAAATAATAGCTGTTAGAATAGCAAAGTAAGAGGTTACATACCTTAATTTCTTCTTACAAACCTTATTACCAGGTAATAGAAAGTCTTGCTGGGTAGCCACAAAACTTTGTTGTATGAAATGTGTATTATAGTCCCTAGATTATAAATTAAAAAGAAACGTACTTAAAAAATTTCAAAATAAAAGTGGAACGCGAAAAAAGACTTTGTCGTACAAAAAATTAATTAGGAAACGTAATCAGCGATTTAGATTCTGCAATCAAATATATTGAAACAAAAATTTTCCTTTTTGCAAATTTTATTTTTCGGGATTTTTTTTGCAACTAGCCACAAAACTTTGTTGTATGAAATGTGTATTATAGCCCCTAGATTATAAATTAAAAAAAAAAAAAACGCTCGTAAAGAATTGCGAAATAATAGAGGAATTTGAAAAAAGACTTTATTGTACAAAAATTTAATCCCTAGCTTATATATTTAAAAAAACCGCACTTAAAAAGTTGCAAAATAACGGCGGAATTCGAAAAGGCTTTATGGTACAAAAAAAGAATTAAAAGAGGTAATCAGCGATCGACATTCTGCAAGCGAATATATTGTTGCAAAAATTTCGCTTTTTGCAAATGTTTTTTTTTCGCAATTTGTGCTAATATTTGCTAATATCTAAATATTTAATTTTTATGTTTTTTAACGAGTCAAAGGATAGCTATTTTTTAGTTACTTACATTTTTAAATATGTAAGAGCGATCTAACATTTTTTGGTATAAGAGCGCGATTAAGTGAGCCTTTTCCATCCGTGATTAACCAGTCGGAGTTCGTTCCTGTTCCAAGCCGCCTAATATTTTTCCAAATAAAAATTATTGAGAGAGTTGCAAGGCCATTGATATGTCATATTGTGCCATTTTATACAGAAGAAAACAGTTGTGCTGCATCTTCTTGTACGGTGTAGGGCAAAACGACTATAATATTGGCAATAATATTTGCAATGATATTGCAAATATTATTTTATTATTGTATTTAACCGCCATTGTGAAAAATATGTATCTTTTAATCAACACTATTCTTTGCAAAAACATTTGTTAGGGCCTATAGTTAATTTAACAAAAAATCCGCGAAAACCGTAAAAAGGGGAGAAACCGCAAAGTAGCAGGTTTAGTTTTAAGTTTGGTGAATCCAAATTGTTCCATACATATTAATCAGGTATTGCTTTCGGCAATTTGTAGTTACAAAAAATATATATAAATAATTTGCAATATGAATGAGGGGTATATAGTTGAATTTTTATTTGGTAAATTAATGTTTTCTTAGTTTGAATCTAGATCAGGGATCGGCAAACATATACAACCTTATTTTGTGCTTGTATGAGTGAGTTGCAGACTCTCACTCTCAATGCACTGACAAAGAACGTTTGTATAATAATTCGAAAATTTTAAATGTTTATAATGGGAATATAAAATAAAAATTTAAAAGCAAACAACAACTACGAAAACAAATATCGAAAAACAACAATACAACAAAAAAATAAAAACAAAAAAACTTAAAAATAAATTACCCAAAAAATGTATCAATAAATATTATGCAGAGTGTAAAAAATCTGGCAAACAAGCGATGTGACAACATACTTCATTGAAATCTTGTATGCGACTGATTATTTTGTTGTTCTATGTGTGAGCTTATGTAGGTGTGAGAGAGCGCCCATGGGCATAGGTGATGCCGACCTCTGCTCTAGATCATAAATTAATATCACTTTATGTTTAAATTATTTTCCAAATTAAAGAAAGATGATACAATTTTCACATTTTTACAAAATTCATTTACCAAATAAAAGGTCAACTATATATCCCTCATTCATCTTGAAAATACATGATACGGTGCAAAATATAATTTAAATAACATACATTTAAATTTAACGGTTTGTTATAATTCAAAAATCTGTGGTTATCATACACAGAGTTGAATAGAATCAGCTGAGATACTTTAAGAATTAAGGTTCAAAGCAAAAAAGAGTAATAATAACAAAGGATAAAAATAGCATTGTTATATTTCGTTGATGTTAGTCTAAGTTGAGTTGTTAACATATTCGATTTGCTTTCAACTGTCACATAAGTACACGATTATCAATTATAAACCCGTCAGGGCAAACGACACTGATGATTGCTTTGTAGCGAAAGCCCAAAATACGTATTGTCTTGCTGGTCTTATCGACTTCTTTCAAAAAATTTTTATTCTTTGTAATTTACTTGTGAAAATTTTATCATCTTTCTTTAATTTGAAAAATAATTTAAACAGAAAGTGATATTAATTTATGATCTAGAGTCAATTTAAGAAAACATTCATTAATAATTTGCAATTTTTTGAAAAAAAAAAAAACAAAATGGAAAAACTAAAGAATAGTTTTATATATTTATTGGCATATGTGATGTAAATAGCGGATGAATTTTGCAAAAAATATGTTATTTCATAAAGCGTTTTTTCGCAAGCCGCCATTATTTTGGAAGTTTTTAAATACTGTTTTTAAATACCCAGAGTAGAAACGGTAATGACATATCATTATTTTTTGGACTACCAGTAATGACACCCACATACGTTCTGCATTATTTTAAAACATATAATAATGAGTTACTGATAATGACTTATTTTTATCATTATTTCATATAGAAAATAATTTTCTAGATTTTTTTGAAAATTTTTTGAAATCTATTTTTAGACTCAATATTTTTTAAACACTGGTAAGGATATATGTAACCACATATTTTTTGATTTTTTGTATGTTGGCGAGTAATCTTACTTGTGTGCAGCAGGTCAATTATGTTTTTATCTATTAAATATTACATGTCGATATAGCTCAGATGGTAGAGCTATTTGCCAGTCAATAGCTGGCAAATCGAACCCAGGTTCGATTCCCGCACCAGCAAATTTTATTAAAAAAAAATACAATAAAAAATTTTTTTTTTTATATAATTTATTTTTTTGAAAATCTATTTTTAGACTCATTATTTTTGTCAGTACTGGTAAGCACATAGGTAACGATATATTTTTTGATTTTTCGTATGCTGGTGTGTAACCATAACTCATTATTTTTCGCGACATCGCCATATAAAGGTAATAAGAAATGTAATAACAAAAGTAACTAGTTACCATTACCAAGTATGTAGTTACATAACCACATATCTGGTAATGATTTTCTACACTGGGTAATTATAATCTACGGACTGTGCTCTCTTCTGTGATATATGGTACCACAACTTAGCGGTTTTGTTGATACTACATATCCCGCGGAAGCTCCTTATTATTAATGATTTTAAGCATGTTTATTCATTAACACAAGCGATTTTATTTGTTAAAATATTTTACAATTTTTTAACTTAATATGAGAGATGAAAAAAGATAAGTACAAAGTACAAAAAGGACATTATTTAAGTACAAAGTACAAAAAAGTACATTATTTTTTTGAACTATTTATAACTCTCTATTTTGAACTTTGATATTCTGTACTTTTCTCGAGATGTAAATAATAATAATACCTTGAGTTTTTATCTGAGTTAACGGATATACCCAGTGTAGAAACGGTAATGACATATCATTATTTTTTGGACTACCAGTAATGACACCCACTAACCTTCTGTATTATTTTAAAACATATAATAATGAGTTACTGATAATGACTTATTTTTATCATTATTTCAAATAAAAAATAATTTTTTAGATTTTTTTGAAAATTTTTTGAAATCTATTTTTAGACTCAATATTTTTTAAACACTGGTAAGGATATATGTAACCACATATTTTTTGATTTTTTGTATGTTGGCGAGTAAGCTACTTGTGTGCAGCAGGTCAATTGTGTTTTTATCTATTAAATATTACATGTCGATATAGCTCAGATGGTAGAGCTGTTGACTGGCAATCTGTAGACCCAGGTTCGATTCCCGCACCAGCAAATTTTATTAAAAAAAAAATACAATAAAAAATAATTTTTTTTTATGTAATTTATTTTTTTGAAAATCTATTTTTAGACTCATTATTTTTGTCAGTACTGGTAAGCACATAGGTAACGATATATTTTTTGATTTTTCGTATGCTGGTGTGTAACGACAACTCATTATTTTTCGCGACATCGCCATATAAAGGTAATAAGAAATGTAATAACAAAAGTAACTAGTTACCATTACCAAGTATGTAGTTACATAACCACATATCTGGTAATGATTTTCTACACTGGGTAGTTAAGTCGAAAATACAACTAATATCATATTAGGATTTGGATTTGAGGTAGGACAATATTTCAACTAAATATATAAATGTAATACTTCTCATTACATGAGTATTACAACTGAGGGTCGGTATCAGCCTAAAGTAAAATAGAACGCCAGCTATTTCTGTCTTTTGCTTGCTGGCACCAACACCAAGTGCAGTTAAGTATGTTGCACCTGGTAATCACGAAGTTGATTACGTCGCCTTGTTTCAGCCTGCTCAGTTGTTGAACCTTAATGCAATCTCATAAAGATCGTGGTTCATTCTAATTAGAAATCCATCGTCAACGCTTATAGGGCCGTAAATCTTACAAAATCCATCTATTAACAAGAGTTATTCTGCGCTTGATTTCTGAGCTGGCTTCAGCGTTCTTAGTAACACTGTGTGAAAACCAAAGTTGCTACGCTCGTTTTGGCCTCAATTATTATTTTATCTGTTACAAATGTATCGCGTAGTTTATTTAAATAACATGTCTTGTTTAAATAGTCGTTTGCCAGTTAATTGAATATCTAAAACATTTTTGTTTTCCAACCCTGTATTTGTATCAGCTGATGATGTTGACTATGGTCTGGCAACATCGACATTTGTAAACAATTGATTGTCAATATGTGTACGTAGGAATGTGTATCTACTACGAGTGGTAGAAAAGTATAAAAGGAGAAGAAAAATAGAAGAAAAGGGCAGTCTTAGTTTTGCGGTGGCCAAACTAACACGCTGTAATAAATTAGTGGGTTTAATTTAGAAATATTTTTAGTCCATGCGGTGGCCTGTGACTAGAAATAACATTTATTTAATTGATACCTGTGGTGGCAGGAGCAGATGCCGGTGGGAATTTTTGATTAAATACTTGTCATATCTCTAAATTCAACCTATGTTGCTAAAATTGGAAGATTTTGGACATGACCCCTTTCGATTTTTACAAAACTTGGTACATACATTCTGCTAAGTGTCACGATATTAAACGTAAAATTTTTTTTCCCAAATTCATTTTGGTACGCGTTTTATCGTTGTTTTAAGTTGATTTTTTTCAATAAATTTGTGAAAAATACATGATATTCAAATGATTACAACTTCTGAACGCGTTGTCCGATTGTTATAAAATTTTCACCTAGCAATGCCTATATAATCTACTTTCAAAATAAATTGCAAAAATAAATTTTTGAATGCAAAAAGGATAATACAATTTGCAAAATATCCTTAATTTGCAAATATCTCAAAAACCCATCATTAATTTTCTTTAAATTATTAAAGCAGATAACTTAATATTTCAGCTACAGACTGTGCAAATTTCAAATTGGAACGCCAATGGGTTCAAAAGAAAAACGCTATTTTTTAACAAAGTTTTTTGAATTTTCTCAAATAAACATCCCTGTGTAGAAACGGTAATGACATATCATTATTTTTTGGACCACCAGTAATGACCACTGGTGGTCCACTTACCTTCTGCATTATTTTAAAACATATAATAATGAGTTACTGATAATGACTTATTTTTATCATTATTTCAAATAGAAAATAATTTTCTAGATTTTTTTTTTAAATTTTTTGAAATCTATTTTTAGACTCAATATTTTTTAAACACTGGTAAGGATATATGTAACCACATATTTTTCGATTTTTTGTATGTTGGCGAGTAAGCTTACTTGTGTGCAGCAGGTCAATTATGTTTTTATCTATTAAATATTACATGTCGATACAGCTCAGATGGTAGAGCTATTGACTGGCAATCTGTAGACCCAGGTTCGATTCCCGCTCCAGGAAATTTTATTTAAAAAAAAAAGTACAATATAAAATATTTTTTTTTATATAATTTATATTTTTGAAAATCTATTTTTAGACTCATTATTTTTGTCAGTACTGGTAAGCACATAGGTAACGCTATATTTTTTGATTTTTCCTATGCTGGTGTGTAACCATAACTCATTATTTTTCGCGACATCGCCATATAAAGGTAATAAGAAATGTAATAACAAAAGTAACTAGTTACCATTACCAAGTATGTAGTTATATAACCACATATCTGGTAATGATTTTCTACACTGGGATACCCCTACATGAAAAAATCTTGACTTTTAAAAATTAACAGAGATCTGACCATCAATTCTATATATTTTGGACATGCTGTTTACAATGGCGTACTTTGTTTTTTGATCTAAGGTACACATTTTCCGCGAAATGCCTTTAAAATTTAGATGTTTTCCATTTAGTTTTTTATATACAAAAATTTTCAAATGCAATCAATATAAATTTTTTGTGGTGAAATGTAGGCACAGGACCTGTATTCATATTTAGGCTTAACATCTGATGCATAAAACTTAATATTAAAACCACTGTTCGCGTTTTATATTGATTTTTACGGTTTTTCCCACGCAGGCCTAAAATCGAAGGATACTGGACTTTATCTTTATAATATTTAAATTATGGCTTAATACTTGAATAAGAAAAATATTGGTTAATTGTAGAGTTTTTAGAGAATAGCTATTAAGCTTGGTAGTTCACTTTATCTGTAATATCTCAGTATATCAGTATATATGTGCGAATGAGAATAAAAAAATGTTTTAGTGTGTGTATTAGGGATGATATTAGATTTAAGGCTTGATTATTTTTATAGTTTATCTTGTAAATTTCTTTAGACTCCTGTTTACAATTATCGATGAGGTGATCCTCTGTTAGCGCAAGAATTTCCACTATTACAATTAAATTTAGAATTTTAATTAGCTTAATGTCTTCGACAAATAATGTTGATCTATATGATTGACAATATACGTTGGATATTTAAATTATCTTGTGTGATAACCAAATTTTTAAAGTGCAACTTAAATCCAATTAGCGTTTTCAGGTTAGTATACCACTCCCAAATACGAATATAACCGCCAAAATTATTTCATAGGAATTTGGGCTTCGGGCCTATACCGTATTGAACAAATAAATCACAGTCGCTGCTCCTCTGTTTTGTTAATTTTGAGAGCCATATTCTTCGAAATTAAAATTTTCAATAATCCGTAATTCTTCACAATTTTCCAAAGCCAAGTTGATTAAAAAAATTCAATTTTGCCCTCCCAAAACTTTACATTATTCTACAGTGAAACAAATTTGTACCTCACACCCTGGACACGTCTGAGCTTACCCCAGCCTAGCGTGAAAATACGTCGTTAAAGCTGGCACATTAATAGTTGAAGTTTTAAACAAAGTTGTAATATTCGATAGGTATGTCCTGTTCGAGACGCTGTGATTGTACTACTCGTCTTAGCCTCGTACACCTTTGGACACATGAAAACAAATAATTTTTTAAAATAAGTAACGAAGCATATATTTTTGGACTACTATTATGACACTGACTTTCTTTCTGCATTATTTTGAAACATACAATAATGAATTCCTAATAACTAGATACATTTTCCATTATATCAAAACAACAAATAATGCGTTACAAATAATGACTTTTTTATTACTATTTGAAATACAAAGTAATGTTCTAGATTTTTTGTAAATTTTTTTAAATATATTTTTAGACGCAGTAGTTTTTCAACACAAGTAAGGAAATATGTAACCACATACTTTTTGATTTTTTGTATGTTGGCGCATAAGCATCCCAGCAAAATCTTTCATTACCAAATAAGTGGGTATAGAATAGAAATTCATAGCTCCGGACAACTTATTTTTTGGCGACTAAACTCATTATTTTTGTTTGCTTTGATTCTTAAAAAAAAGGAGTTACACAAATACTATTAGTTTAAAGAAATACATTCACAAAAATTTAAGTTTTTCTAGTGCGTGATTTTAGGACTATTCATAAAAATTTGAATATAAAACATATTTACATACATATAATAAATAAAAATGTATAAAATTTTACCGTGTAAATAGTACTTATTTAAACTATTACGAGTAAGTCATTATTTTATATTTAGAAACAATGAATACAATAGCTCGTTACTAGGAAGTCATTATTTTATATTATAAAATAATGCAAAGGGTATTGATATATCGTTTTTGGTAATGTAGAGAGTAATGAGGTGTCATTACCAATATTTATTTATCAAATATAATATGACGTGATAGCTCAGATGGTTGGGAATATGGAGTCCCAGATTCGATTCCCGGTAAGAGCAAATTTTATTAAATAAAATTTTGCAATAAAAAAAATTTAAACTCATTATTTTGCGCGATATCGCCATAAAAAAGTAATAAATAATGTAATAACAAAAGTAACTAGTTAGCATTTCTAGGTATGTAGTTACATAACCACGTATCTGGTGATGATTTTCTAAACTGGGATGTTAACAAATTACAAATTGTAACCAAATGGGAGATTTGCCATTTAATAACATTTATTCGGGCATACATTTCATTGTGCGCAAACCTTAGTTGTTAATGCAGAAGATATTTAATTCCGGGTAAGGCCGGGTACAAGCAGCTAGTTATTTTACATATTTTAAATTATTCATTTTAAGAGTATTTCTTTAAGAAGGTGAAACGTCAGTGGACCTTG
This sequence comes from Leucophora obtusa, assembly GCA_949987735.1. Taxonomy (NCBI): domain Eukaryota; kingdom Metazoa; phylum Arthropoda; class Insecta; order Diptera; family Anthomyiidae; genus Leucophora; species Leucophora obtusa. The sequence goes on along the minus strand of OX465299.1, from coordinate 131,921,034 downwards.
CCAAATACGATACGAATTGCTACTGCCATAAAACGATAATTGCAGAATGTATCGAAGTACAGCTAATTCGCAGTACCTATATATTTTGCTGTTGAAAGCAAAATTTTCCTTGTCTAATGAGCGACTAATACAATTTAGACGCTACAAAACGATGCTTTCAGATTATATATTTCAATTTAATTTTATTATTGTTTATATGAAGTTTAACAAGCTAACTTGAATATTATTTAACATTTTAACTATTATAGCTTTCAATCACATTCACAATGATGGAGTACTCCACTCTACAGAGTGAAATGTACTAAAATAGAGATAGCATGATACAAAAAATATGTAAGTGCGAAAAAGAAGAGACGAAAATCGACTCTGTGGAGTACTCCAGCATTGTGAATCCGACTTTATACATAATTAGCTACCCGGTTAAAAAAATGTATGTGTAGTAGACCGGACCTTCGTTGTATGGGCGATTTTAAAGTTGCTCCGAAGTCCGATCCCCGGGGCTTATTTTGTGAGGTTACTGGAAAAACTAATCCAGAAAAAATTTCATCCCAATGGAAGAATTTTTGAGCTACCCCTGGCATTTCAAAATTTTGTACTACGACTAGGGTTTGGGGAAATCCCAAAATAAAAAAAAATAATATATTTTTCCCGGGAAAACGGGAAATTTTAAAAAATTTAATTTTTTAAATTGTTTTTGTTTCGAATAGGATTTTTAATTTTAGTCATAAAAAACATTTTAAATACCAAAACTAAAATGTCATTGTTAAAATCTTTTAAAAGGGAATACATTTATTTGACACACAAGTAAAATACAAAGAATAAAAATTATTGAAAAAATTCGATAAGACCAGCAAGGCAGAATGCGCATTTTCGGCTTTCGCTACAAAGCCATCATCAGTGCCTTTCGCCTTTGAGTGGGTTAATATTTTGATAATCGTCTACTTATGTGGCTGTTGAAAGCAAATCGGGTTTGTTATCAACAACTCAACTTAGACTAACATCAACGAAATTTAACAATGCTATTTTTATCCTTTTGTTATTATTACTCTTTTTTGCTTTGAACCTTAATTCTTAAGATATCTCAGCTGATTCTATTCAACTCTGTGTATGATAAATACAGATTTTTGAATTACAACGAACCGTTAAATTTAAATGTATGTTATTAAATTATATTTTTGTATCGTGTCAATGTGTTTAAGATGAATGGGGGAAATGTTTTTAGTTGATCTGTTATTTTAAGTAAATGAATGTTATTTTAGTTTGACTCAAGATCATAAATTAATATCACTTTCTGTTTAAATTATTTTCAAATAAAGAAAGATGATACAATTTTTACAAGTAAATTACAAAGAATAAAAATTATTGAAAAAATTCGATAAGACCAGCAAGGCAGAATGCGCATTTTCGGCTTTCGCTACAAAGCCATCATCAGTGCCAACTAAAAACATTTCCCCCATTCATCTTAAACACATTGACACGGTGCAAAAATATAATTTAATAACATACATTTAAATTTAAATTTAACGGTTCGTTGTAATTCAAAAATCTGTATTTATCATACACAGAGTTGAATAGAATCAGCTGAGATAACTTAAGAATTAAGGTTCAAAGCAAAAAAGAGTAATAATAACAAAAGGATAAAAATAGCATTGTTAAATTTCGTTGATGTTAGTCTAAGTTGAGCTGTTGATAACAAACCCGATTTGCTTTCAACAGCCACATAAGTAGACAATTTCAAAATATTAACCCACTCAAAGGCGAAAGGCACTGATGATGGCTTTGTAGCGAAAGCCGAAAATGCGCATTCTGCCTTGCTGGTCTTATCGTATTTTTTCAATAATTTTTATTCTTTGTAATTTACTTGTAAAAATTGTATCATCTTTCTTTATTTGAAAACAATTTAAACAGAAAGTGATATTAATTTATAATCTTGAGCCAAACTAAAATAACATTCATTTACTTAAAATAACAGATCAACTAAAAACATTTCCCCCATTCACTTGGCAAAATGTTTAAAGAAAATATGAAAAAAGCTTTGTTTCTTACAAATAATCGCCATTACTATCTAAATTTTTCAAATGTGTAATTTAGGTAAAGTCGACTTTAGTTAAAATATTGGGTGGCAGTATACCTTGACTTGGTTTATTTTTTGGAGCATTCTGATTGGTTAATTTATTTTCAACCAATCAAAATATTTGAAAATATAAATACACAAAATGAACAAAACCGTTTGATTAAAAATAAAGTCGACTTTAAATTTAAATTCAATAATTTTATAAGTAACGTTTTCATTAATAAATGTGAAAAGAAAAGACTGGTTAACGGTGGTATCTAAATTTGGTTATCCCACATCTAAATTTGGTTCACAAAAAATAAAAAATTTATGGTCATGCAACTTCTCTTGAAGAAAACAACAACAAAAATAACGTTTCAGCTAAAATTAGCAAAGTACCCAAAGAAAAAAGTGTAAGCTGAATAGGCATTAAAGGTTTTATGGTACGGCAAACATTTCCTGAAATGGTATCCAAATTGGCCGCAGTCAATCCGCAATATCGAGCACTATTTCTAACAATAGGAGATTTACTATAATCTTAGATGAATGGACCAGAATATCCCAAAAGAGATATTTGAACATATGTAAGTTAAGTATGGTACCGACCATACTTCTAAAAAAATTATATCGTGGGCCGCCCATGGGGCCCAACTTCCCTCACTCACGTTTTAAATAATAAACAAGACCGTACTCGTTCAGCACTAGAATTGAAGTGCCTAACCAAACGTTTATTTAATTAAAAGAAACTTATAAAATATTTTATAAAATGCTTATGCTAGCTAAAATTAATGGGAATAAAAGAAACTTATAAAATATTTTATAAAATGCTTATGCTAGCTTAAATTAATGGGAACAACTTTCTGGTAGACTTCTCACGATTGCGCAAGTAAAGTGTGGTGTCGTATTGTAACACACGCCGTCCGGAATATTGCTGAGTCGAAATAACTACAGGCGAATGTACAGTGGAACATAATGTTGAAAATGTATGAGGTGTTAACTCCCCCCTCCTTAAAAATCAGCGTCCCGCTGATCAATTTATATCTGGCGTCAGATTTCCTGGGGGCTTGAGGGCTGGCATGGTAATGCGACCGAATATTTTCCTCCATAGTAGGGTAAGGATGATTGACATCGCTACAATACAACAAAAACCTGTAACGTTTGACCAAAGGGTCAGATTTACGTGAGTCCTTAAGTTCTGAATATGCTGAATGTTTCTTCCATGAAGTTCGTGTAAAAAGTTAACATCAACCTTGCGTGTTTTTTCGTATACATTTGTTAATAGTGGAGGGAGAGCTTGCATATTCGTGCTTCTCTCATTCGCAACAGTCCTTTCCCCGATCGTAATGGTTTCATTAAAGAGTCGTATTAAATACGTTCCATCCAAGCCGACGGTATTCTCCTTCGAGGACACATTTCCATTAAAATTCGAAACATACAGGATATCGTCTTCGATCTGGTCTATTATGATCTCCCCGTTTGACAGGAAGGTACAATTCGCGTTGGTTCCCCTCAAAATTCTTGTTAGGCAATCTTCATCCGACAGTTCCTCCAGTTGGTCCAACGCACAAATTGTGATGTTGTTAAGAGAGGAGCAATGATTCCTGATTCCATATACGTTCGCGTGGTTTATGAGAACAGTATTGTGTTTCAAATCAATTTGACGATTTTGGCTTATAGCTGCCCTAAGTAGAATTTTATTGTATTTAGTGGGGTTTACTTTTGGTATTGACAGCACGTATAGTAATGACGTTCCGTTCGAAAAAATACTAGGCTTCCCATATTCGATAGCCTCAATTTCGTTATTGTACGGGAGCGATTCGACCTCCGATATTATTTGATGAATCTCCTCTACATCTAGTAGGTTTGTATTTACGATGCCACCTTTAGCTAGTTGGCAAGCTCTTACAATTTCCTCAATGTTCTCCTTGATCACCAATATCTGATTTAGCGCATCATGTAAAATATCATCTGTTTCCGATACGACGATTTTATTATTAAATCTGGCTACCAGGTCATTCATTTTTCCCACCAATTCGCTTGTTGTCCCAAACAGGTTATCGTTTATGATGTATTGTTGTTCATTATTTTCAATTAGCCTTTGTTGGCTTTCCAGTATCTTATCCCAATCGGTTGCGTCTGGATTCCCAGCGATCCATTTCCAAGCTGAGCCAATCCAGTTTATGGATCTTTTATTTCTTGAAACACCTCTTATTGTTGCGATTCGGTCGGGAGTCTTCTGAAGTTGGTATTCGAACACCTTCTTGTCCTTTTCCTCCTTTGCCAAAGCAGTAAATACGTCAGCAGTTGTTTGAAGCATCTTCTCGAATTCGTCAAGCTGAATCACATGTACGACGCTCAGGTATCCATTGATTATCCAGCCTTCGCCATCTTTGATTGTCACAAGTGGTGATTTATACTCGAACACGTTGAATGCCACAACATTATTTGTGAGCAAAAATAAACTTAAAAGGTAAAGTGTCAGTATGTTTAGTTTCCTTAAAAATATTTCATATTCTCTAAATAAGGGACAGTTAAAATATTATGCAATTATCCCAATTCTCAAATTAAAATTATCAAACATTTCCATATCAGAATTTAAATCTAAAGTGGCCATTGACCAGATATCCCCAGGGCAGCTGCAAAGCTCACTTGGTATTCCTTATCTGAGCCTTATGGTACTTCTTTCCTGTCGTAGTCCTTAAGGTTACCTTATTATTAGCCGAAACCGTGTGCTTCTTGTAGATGGCCTTGTGTTTTGGCTTAATCTGCTTGTCTCTCACCTGAATCTTCTGATTCTGGAGAAACTCTACCGGATCTGACCTTGTTCTATTCAATCGCTCGTTTGTAGCCCTTTGGTTCTGTTCTATCAAACCTCGAACATCCTCGTTAACCTGGTCCCTAAAATTAAGCATTTGCCGGTAATTAAATCTTTCGGCTCTATTGAAGAAAACATCGGATGGTTTCCTCTTGATAACCGAATGAATCGAGTTGTTATAACGATCAACAGCGAGGCAAATCATATCCTTGGGTCCCAGGTTCTTTACTTCGTTGGTAAGGCACCTGTAGATCTCAATCAGCGTTGAGTGGAACCTCTCCACCTGTCCATTGACTTCGCTCCTCTGTATTGGCGTGAAATAAATTTAGATATTCAATGCCCTTATGAAGTTCAAAATAGTGGGACTTAGGAATCCTTTTTCGTTGTCCGATACTATCATGCGTGGGACAGTGAAGTAATGTAAAGCCTTTGACAACTTATTCCTCAGGTGAATAGCGGAGCGATTTTTAATGTGGAAAAGCTTTGCGAACTTTGAAAATTTATCAATACAACTGATGAACTTTAATCCTTGTATTTCGAAAACGTCGATATGCAGAATCTCGCATGCGTATACTGGAATAGGCGTTGGCTGGAGTTTTGGTTTGCAAGGGTGTCTGTCATATTTATTCAGCTTGCAGACTTCGCAATTGCCTGTATATTGTTTAAAAAGTCTTCCCATAGAAGGAAAATAATACTTCTCCAGTATCTGTTGTGTATTTTCTTTGGGATTCCGATGAGCACGCTTGTGTTTCTCCTCGATGATTGTGCAAACTCTTTCGGGATTGGCCACGTCCTCTATTAGCCGTTGTGAAATTCTTATTTTGTATGAAGCGAAATGGTTCAAATAAACATCGTTCAGTAGCGGGATATAACATTCGGGTATCTTAATTCCATTGATACAAGTAGGACTAAGCCTAGTTTTCAGCAATTCTACGAGGGTTTGGGAATCAAACCGCTCGAGTGTTGCGCAGTGTCTTTGAAAACCAGGATGTGGTTGAAAACTACTATATAACTCTCTCCCCTCCCTGATAATTATCTGGTTCCTGAAAACGTTTAGGGGGGCTTCCACGTGGGGAATTAAATCACTACCATCCTGTTGAGCGCTGTGCATTGTGGCATCCGATTGAGTTGATCGTGCTTCCAAATCTTCGACCAACGTTTCCGATCCAACTTCTGACGCAGTGACTGTTCCTTCGTCGCTAAGCACATTAATCTGTTGTTGGTCAGATCCCAATCTGGATAGAGCATCAGCTACAATATTGGATTTTCCAGGCCTATAAATCAGTTCGTAATTATATTCCTCGATCCTGGCCTTCCACCTTTTTAGTTTGGCATTATGGTTTTGGTTTCCGAGCGCATAAGTTAGTGGCTGATGGTCCGTGAAGATCCTTATCCTCTTCGCGCCATAAAGGTAGAAACGTAAGTTATCGAGAGCCCACACGATCGCCAGCATCTCTTTTTCATTCGTTGCATAGTTTTCCTCGGCTTTCTTTAAGGAACGGGATATATACGCAATTGGCCTATCGGCACCCAAATTATCCTACGATAGTACAGCTCCGATTGCGTAGTTCGAAGCATCGGTGGCAAGGTTAAATGGTTGGTCGAATTCGGGAAATGCCAACACTTCCGATGACATTAGCAGGGTTTTAAGCTCGTTAAAAGCTTGCAATGCCTCTTCCGTAAGCGTTATGACAACTTTTTTTGACATATTCGCCTTAATTTGCACGTTGTCTCCTCTTGTGAGGTTCGTTAAAGGCTTAGCAACCTTTGCGTAGTCCCTTATAAACTTTCTGTAGTATGATGTCATACCCAGGAAGCTCTTGAGCTCCTTCAATGTTTCCAGGGGAGTGATCTTTCGAATGGCCTCTACTTTACCAGGATCCGCTTTAGTTCCTTCTCCTGACACAATATATCACAAAAACGATACTTCTGTTTTCAAAAATTGAGTCTTTTCCAGATTCACTTTCAGATTTGATTCGGTTAGTCTCGCGAATACCGTTTCCAAATTTTCCATATGGTCATTTACGTTTTCACTAAAGACAATAATGTCATCGATGTAGACGTAACAAATCCTTCCTATGTAATCCTTCAAGACGTCATCAATTACCCTCTGGAATATTGATGGGGCATTTTTTAGCCCAAACGGTAACCTGAGGAACTCATACTTGCCATTCAATGTAGAAAACGCAGTCTTATGTATATCGGATTCCTTCATAGGTATCTGATGAAATCTCGATGTCAAATCGAGGGTTGTAAAGTACCTGGCTTTACCCAAACTGGCGAGGGTTGAATTTATGTCCGGAATTGGGTATGCGTCGGATATCTTCACAGTATTTAATCTCTTAAAATCAATCACCATACGATATTGCTTTTCGCCATTCGGTTTAGGTTTCTTGGGCACCACCCACACTGGAGAATTGTATGGACTTTTCGATGGCCTAATTATTTCCTGCTCTAAAAGTTCCGAGACTTGCTCCTCGACCACGGAGCGCATGTTTACAGGATAAGGGTAACTTTTGGTGTAGATCGGTTCTTCAGTTGACGTTCGGATCTCAGCTCTTATCGAAGTCGTAGCCATTTCCCCTGCCTCGAGTGGGCCAAACAAGGGAGCATATTTGCCAATAATATTCTTCAATGTATACGGTATTTCCTCTGACATGTCTCCCATCATAATGTTAACCTGCTTGCAAATTTTCGCCTTTAGTGGGAGGACAGCGCCTGAACTTATAGTTATATCGTTGTCCACTCCGGCGGTGCTGAAGAATTTCCCCACTACCTTTCGTTCAATGATCAAAATTCCCACTGCTGTTCTCACGGGGAAGGATTTTAAAAGCCTGGTGCTCCTTTTCGCTAAATGAGAGCCCACGAAGTTCTTATTGGCACCTGTATCTACAAGAAACTTCAATAGGACTCCACTTTTTACCTTAAATTCTATATATGGTATGCTTGAAGGGAGGCCTCCGTCATAAAATTCGTCGCGGAATCCTCACAGTCGTTATTCCCATCCGTTTCGTTCAACTCCTCGGTATTTTCGACGAAGCTGTTGTCGGTTTCGATAGGGTTTTCAGGTTGTTCATCCTCTTACGCATAGGTATGATATAATCGTTGTTGTTTAAACGGGTTTCCCATATTTTCAGATTTCGTGTTCCTCTTGAAGTTTCCAGGTCTATTCATGTAATTGACTCCGCGCGACTTGATTGATCGATCCACCTCCATTTTTTCCACGGGTTTTGGGTCAAATGGTCTTGGTGGTACATTTCGTGATCCTGAGGCTTGATCAACCGGCCTATAGTTGTGAGGTTCCCTATTCGGAATGAATGGCCTATTCGGAGTAAATTGTCTATGTGGCCTCGGCGGCATCTGGGGTTTCGGTCCCATCTGGGGTACCGTATTTACCCGGACCGTTATTTGATTGCGTGAAACGGGGTGAAGAGAAGAATTTCTCATCCTTAGATTCTGCATCTCCATGCACATCGCGTAAGCTTCAGGCAGAGAGTTCGCCATTTAGCCCGCGAACAAATACGTCTAGGGCCCTGTTCCTATACGTTTTCACCAGTACGTCGACAGTTTCCCTTGAGTAATTTTCCGTTTTAATTTTATTTATTATCAGGGAGAACTGATGGTTGACAGCGGCATAAAATTCATCCGTCCTGGATGTTCCCTGTATTAATTGATTCAGCTGATATTCCAACGTACGGACATCACGCTTGTCCGCATAATGAAGGGACAAACATTCCTTCACTTTTCCCCAATCGTTTTCGAATATATTGTAAGACACTAGCGCGGAATCCGCACTGCCCCTGATTTTCTGTCTGATGCTCTGTAGAATTGCCCTGTAAATAGGCTTTGTGCGGACGATTTCGTAATCATTCAAGATAGACTCAACGCTGTGAATCCAGGAGACGTACTGGGTTGGGTTCCCATCGAAAGGTTGGAGTTCCTTAACGCAGTCTGGGAGTTTACTCAATTCTCGCAACTCCAGTTCACTCCTAGGAGCACCGGCCTGTTCTACCGCCGGTGCAGCGTGTAAAGACCCCTCAGAGCTCGCGACCTTAGTCTCGATTGCCTTGATCTTGGACTCTAGTGCCCGTATCTGACTCATGGTGGCATTAAGGGCGCCGGTCATCTCCATTACTGTTGTCTTTAATTCCTCCATTTTAATTCTATCTATTGCAATTTTTCTCTAGACTCCGTGTAATTCCACGATAAACCCCAAAGCAACACACGATTTTTAGCTAAAATTTAAGCAAAACCGCCACAAAAGGATACAAAATATTGCGACAGTGAAAGGACCTGGAAATTAGGCAGTAAAGAATATTCTTAGCTTGGCACTTACCCCTGGGATTATTCAATTCTAGGCTTATTTTATTAGTTTTAGTTGACGTACATTAATGCGACGTACATGTGAATGTGAGGATTGGCTTTATTAGTTTTATTTGACGTATATTAACGCGACGTACATATGAATGTGGCTCTGTAACGAAAAATTTTTGTAAAGTTATTTTCTTAATTTTATTCTTTTCTCTTATTTTATTCTATCTGCGTTTGGTTCGTGATATCGCTTTCTTTCTTTCAATTATTCATTTTTTTCTTTTAACTCTCATTTACCGTCCTCCTCTATTCAAATAACTTCCCATTTTTACTTAGATTAAATTTCTTATGACTAATTTAATCTTCAAAACTTTCCCGAAATTCAGTGGCCGTGCCTTTTTTCCACACATTATTTTTATTTCGTTATCGGTTTTAATTCAATTATAGTTTACTGGATGGAGGATCGTGTTATCCGTTTTTGAGCAGCCTAAACTGTCATACTAAGGCACGATTTGTCTCACCCCATGAGTTCGCTAACGTTTAACCTTATTACCAGGCGGAAAGGTAGAGCCCCAAAGTGTAGGTTCTTATGTTAACTACAATCTTCAAGCAGTCTCCTTTTGCCCTTTGTAATCTCACACTTCAGTGAAAGGTCTTTCGAGAGGAAGCTGCACATTTTTCACCAGTAAACTTATTCAAAAAATATTATCTTAGTGCCTGGAGTTCAGGATCGCAGTACGCTGGAATCTGGTTAGGATTCCATATTCGTCACTTTGTTAGTTATCATTTTCCAACAAAAGGCACACCACTTTCAATGGGAATCTATGGGAATTTGCATTTCACTTTTCCCTTTCTCTTTTCTTTTTTTCTTTTCTTTTACGCGCTGGAGTGCCTGGAGTTCAGGATCGCAGCACGCTGGAATCTGGCTAGGATTCCGTATTGTTAATTATTCTCAAAAAAAAGGCACATTACTTGTAACGGGAATTTATGGGAATTGGGAGGCACGGTTTATTACTATCTTTCCCCTTCAGAAGTGAAGGAAATAATTTACGTGTTTCCTTCTTATTTTAATTTTTTCACATATTCCTTTTTATTAAAAACTATTTTTATTACACATTTTTTCTTTCTGAAACCTTTCTTACCTTAATTTTTTCACATATTCCTCTTTATTAGAAACTATTTTTATAACACATTTTTTCTTTTTGAAACCTTTCTTAGCTTAATTTTTTCACATATTCTTCTTTATTAAAACTATTTTTATTACACATTTTTTCTTTTTGAAGCCGGGTATTTTTTTCACTAGAACACATTTGATACACCTTTTTTATAATACACATTTTTTCATTTTATATTTCATTTCAATTTTTTTAATTAATTTTTCCCTATCACGAACCAAACACTTTTTCTTTAAGGACCCGGCACATCCTTTAACCGAATGCTGGCCGGTCCCTGCTCGGGCGCCAGTTAAGTATGGTACCGACCATACTTTTAAAAAAATTATATCGTGGGCCGCCCATGGGGCCCAACTTCCCTCACTCACGTTTTAAATAATAAACAAGACCGTACTCGTTCAGTACTAGAATTGAAGTGCCTAACCAAACGTTTATTTAATTAAAAGAAACTTATAAAATATTTTATAAAATGCTTATGCTAGCTAAAATTAATGGGAATAAAAGAAACTTATAAAATATTTTATAAAATGCTTATGCTAGCTTAAATTAATGGGAACAACTTTCTGATAGACTTCTCACGATTGCGCAAGTAAAGTGTGGTGTCGTATTGCAACACACGCCGTCCGGAATATTGCTGAGTCGAAATAACTACAGGTGAATGTACAGTGGAACATAATGTTGAAAAGGTGTGAGGTGTTAACTTGTATAAACGGAAATAATTCATTTTATAACCTGGGGTTGGTTTATATATCAGGAAGATGTAATGCTGATGAAATAAGAAGAATTGTAGAAATAAGACTAGAAGAGTTTTATTTGTCTTTGGAAAATAACATTGTGGCCACCATATCTAATGGGCCAAGTGTGATGAAAAGGTTTATTTCCGACAATCCAGTAGTAGGTGCTTTCTGCTGGAATCATGCAATTCATTTCGCAGTGCTGCGAGTAATTTATGTGAAATCAAATGTTCAACATTCTGATATTTTTACTTTGAATTCTCACTACACAGACTGCATTTGTACTGAAATAGTGTTTTTTTTTAACAAAAATTACTTATATAGGTGGTTTTCATTAACAATTTTGTTCAAAAATATTTCCCGGGTTTCCCGGGAAATAAAAAAGTCCGGGAAATCCCAAACCCTAACTACGGCTTACATATAAGGGGAAAAGATTACCTTTTTGGCATTTTTTGAAAATACTGGCTGTTAAATAACCGTATTTCTGAAAATGTCAATGGAAACGCAATTTAGACTAAACTACCCTTCTACCAAGGCATAAAAATTCAAAATGAAAATATTTAAGTAATTGCAATTCCCCCATACCATAGTAGGGTTAAAATTAGATAATTTATGAAAATCGTAAAAAATTAAATATTTTTTAAAAAACTTACAATGTTGTACTCTAGTTTCATTTTTAAGATGTATTCATACATAAATTTTTGCCTCTCTTGGATTATGCTAACCTAGTCCCAGGCATGGCCAAAAATAGGATTTTGTTTATAAATTTGCAAAACTCCTAATTTTCTAATACACTCTAAAGAATACTTCTGCTAAAAATTGCACATATCCCTCATTTAACTTACAAGGAAAGTACTCCATCCTAAACACTCCGATTTTGATGAAATTTGGATATGTGATAGAGAAAAAAAATCTAAGATCTACCCGTCTCAGCTTATCGGCCACCACGGAATTTTAAGTTTCCAAAAAGGGGTTCAAAAATAGGTCCTTTTTAGGTTTTTTTGCTTTTTAAGATATTTCGACCAAAGGAACCATATGCAAGTGTGGTATTGCTGGAAAGGGATTTTTGAAGGCTCTTCACTGGTATTTTTTGGTACTTTTTTGTTTTTTCGAATTTGTTGTTTTAAAAATTTCCAAAATTTATATGGAGAAGTATACTGCTATGGCTACTAAATTCATATACATATATTATTCCTTGTTAAATTTTGCATTTTCCAATATTCGCACTACATAAGGTTTGGCAAAATTTTTTCCGAAACACCTTTTTGGGCATACAAAATACAAGCAGTATGCCGTTACAATTGTATTTCAGTTTTTTTAATAAAGTTGGAATAACAGAGATTAATTTGAACCCATTTCTCAATATTCAAAAATTGGCGTGATAATAAGAACGACAATACTGATCTGCTTCGCAAACGGGCGAGATATGAATGTTCCAAAGTACTTAGTCGTGAAAAGTTTCTTTACGAAAAACGTCTTCGTACTAAAGTTCTTTCTGCTCCTCGGGGTAGCAAGAGCTTTTGGTCATTCGTTAAAAGAGTAAAGGATAATTCTAGCTCAGCTATCCCAACTCTTATAAAAGATGATCAAATATTCACTGAACCGGTTGATTAGGCAAACCTTTTAGCTGAGATGTTTGCAGGTAATTCATTCCTGCCGGAAAGCGATCAACCACTGCCAGAACTTGAAAGAGTATCCAGTACTATGCCTAAGATATTCTTCCGAGCTCGTGCAGTTAAAAGGGTTCTTGCTGACCTCAACATAAATAAGTCATCGAGGCCGGATGGCATACCTGCACTGGTGCTGAAACAGTGCTCTTCGACGCTAGCTCGTCCATTGGCTAACCTTTTTAGCGCTTCTTACCATACGGGAATTTTCCCCTCTTGCTGGAAGGTTGCCAATGTCCAGCCAATCCCTAAAAAGGGTGCGGCTAATAACGCTGAAAATTACCGCCCAATCGCAATATGCTCTGCGCTCTCAAAGGTGATGTAGAGTATGCTTAACTACCATCTCGTGAATTATCTAGAGTCCAACTCACTTTTTAATGACCGACAATATGGCTTCCGTAGGAATCGTTCTACGGGATACCTGTTAGCGTTCCTCTCGGAACGTTGGAGTCAGTCCATTCACCGTTTTGGTGAGAGCAAAGTGGTTGCTCTGGATATTTCTAAGGGCTTTGATCGTGTATGGCACTTGTATCGAAGCTTATTGTATCGAAGCTTATTGCCTTTGGTGTGGGTAATGACTTCGCTGATTTTATTTCGAGCTTTCTCAGAGATCGCACTATTCGTGTTGTTATAGATGGGATCTCATCCGACGAGTTTCAGCTTAATTAAGGGGTACCGCAGGGTTCTGTTCTTTCTCCTTCCCTATTTCTTATCTTTCTTAATGATCTTCTTGGTCAAACTTTCAACCCTATCTAGTCTTTCGCAGATGACAGCAACATTTGTCATTCATTTTCCTTCAATCGTAGGCCAAGCCCTGAGGAGATTGGGGGCAAAAGGCAGATTATGAATGACAAACTAAATCGTGACCTTTCTGCAATCTCTGAGTGGGGTCATGCGAACAAGGTGGATTTTAATGCACGCAAGACCAAATGTTGTGGGCTGCAGGATCAACACTGCCATCTGTACATATGGGTGATATCGATATTGAGGAATCGGATACTCTTGATGTTCCGGGCATGAAAATTCAGTGTGATGTCCGATGGAATAAGCATGTTTTTCAGGTGTCGAAAGAAGCATTCAAGTGTCTAGGTTTTTTACGTCGGTGCAAGAAGTACTTCACTCCATCCGATTTACTCACTATTTATACCACCTATATCCGACCGAAGATGGAATAAAACTCCCATATATGGGCAGGAGCTACGAAGTCTATTTTGGAGCTTCTGGACCGTGTGCAAAGGAGGGCTTCGGCGCTTATCAATGACAGTAGATTATCCAGCTCTATTGACTCATTGGAGCATCGTTGGAATGTGGGTTGTGTAACCCTGTTCTATCGATATTACCATGGGAAGTGCTCTGCTGAGATAAGTGAACTTATCCCCAAAGCCCAGGTTTTTATTCGTAATACTCGCTTATCTAGTAGAGTCCATCCGTTTGTTGTCGATTGACCAGCGGATCGCACGACGCATTACAGAGAGAATTTGTTTATCAGTCGCAAAAGCGGTATGTGGAATAAACTCCCAGCAGAGGTCTTCCCTGTTACTTACAATGTTGAGAAATTTAAATCAAAAATTCACAAACACTACTCCCTCTTTCCTCCTCCCCATAACCTATTTTCCTAATACCAACACAATGCACTGCGTTAGTAAGGGGCATCCCCTGAGTGTTGGTCTAACATATAAAAAAACAAATTAATAAAAATCAGTTTACAAAATTATTTCAAATATTCAATTTAGCAAAATGCTTATTTTCCTATTTGAGAAAAGTTTGGTAGTTTCCCAAAATTTAAACACAAATTTGTGAAATTTTCTTAAAAAACACGCTTATTCATAAATTTAATTCAAAATACTGAAATATTTCGCAATGTATAAAGTCTTTTTTTAATATTCTCTGTAAGTGCGCTATAATTTTGATCCACTCGTTTGGAGCTTAGATAGCCTTACCGCCAATTTTTTTCTTCACAGTTAGATAACTAAGGAAGTATCTGTATTTTTAAATTGCCAAGCAAATTATGTTAATAAGGTCAAAAATCCAAGTTATTGTTAGTAAGTGCGCTATAATTTTAAGCAGTGCTTTATATGTATACACTCATAAAAAAGAGCCCGTACAAATAGTTCAAAATTCTGATAAAATAACAGGAAATAGGACCTGATTTTGCGTCAGCAGAATTTTCAATGAAGTTGAAAATCATGGTCTGCTAAATTTAGGTTAGCCTAATTTTACATACTACTAAATATACGTAGAATTTCAGTTAAATTAGCTAGAAAATTTTAGCTGAATTCAGCAGAAATTTAACTACAAATTTCTGTTAAAATGTCGCTTAAAATTTCGACTTCTGAGATGTTACCCTAGACGGGACCATATTTATTATTGGGAGTATATGTGTCTAATAAGGGTTACTTTATAGGTACAGACTGACGAAATTTTGTCCATTTTGCTCTATCTCGCTTAGTTTCCGAGATACAAACTATTTTACGATCTTATAATAAAAAAATTAAAATATAGCGCCATCTCTATGTGATATTGATAGCAGAGACACAAAAATATAATAATAAAAAATAATCGTGGTCTAAATTAGCTGAAAAATTTGTAAAGTTAAGAAACACAAATTACC
Source organism: Leucophora obtusa (assembly GCA_949987735.1). Classification (NCBI taxonomy): domain Eukaryota; kingdom Metazoa; phylum Arthropoda; class Insecta; order Diptera; family Anthomyiidae; genus Leucophora; species Leucophora obtusa. The sequence goes on along the minus strand of OX465299.1, from coordinate 131,905,671 downwards.
AAAAATTAGCATGCAAAGTAATTGTAATGCTAAATTAGATTTACAAAAAATATTAGTTCAATCCTAAATTTTACGACAAAATAACAGGAAAATTAGTTCAATAGGATCAGAACGCGTTTAACAAACTTTTGTACTAACTTTTTTTTATGAGTGTAACGTATGTTAATCAAAATCAGGGAATGTGGGTATTTAAGATATGCTCTCTTACAAAAAAGTACCAACGGTTATTTTGCAGAGCATAGGCTCCATATCTGGGATGGGAAATGAGATTTTCATTGCGGTATCAAAAAATATTTTTTGCTCGTTTCAATTAATATCCTCTACACTGCAAGATAGAGGAGGTTAGAAATAAGTAAAGTAATTTTTTTGTTAGTTCCCAATTGATTCCAACTGTGACACTTAATTTTTAGATTCTGCTTTGATATTATTTTATTTGTTTTTTTTTTTTTTGATTGTTTTTACATTTATTTTTATTTAAATTTAGTTTTGTGTTTAATATCGTTCTGTGTTAAAAACATTAGTTTAGTTTAGTTTCTTTTATCTTTTATTTGCACTGAGAAAATAAGACATTTAAAGTCCGTTTTAGAAATTTATAAATAAACAGAATAAAATTATATTCAAAAAGGTCGATTACACTAGTTGAAAAAGAAAGGAAAGTTTAATTATTGTAATTCATAAACTCTGGATTTACGCTTGTTATCGCTGGTTCGATATAACTCGAATAAATATTACCAGGGAAGCAAATGAATGTTTGTTGGTTAATTTAGGGACTTTTTTACACAATTGTCTACAAAAATGAATTCAAATAAAATTAATAAATTTTTTATTTTTTTTTTTATTTTTACGTTAATTTTCCGATAAAAGTCAACAACATTTGGCGTATTCGCTGATCTTCTCTTTCTATTGTACAAATTTTTGAGATTTTTGTTTTTATTTTTATATGCTTTGATTACTGAATGTCCAGTTAAAATTTAGCCAGCCATTAAATTAAAATTTTATATGAGAAACAACAACAAATGTGTCAGAAATCGGGCCTTAATCGAGATGAAACTTTTCAAAAGTTGACTTAAACTGCTTCAATACATTTGTATGGATTGGCTATTTTCCTTAATTTAACTTAGCTTACTTAAAAAAAAAAATTTATCAGAAATATATTAGAGATTTTCATATAAACTCGTTTTCTACTCGTAAACGGTGTAAACCTGGTATAGTTTTGAGTTTAATGTCAAACACCATACATAAAAAATATGGTTTGTATTTATACAACGTTTACAAGGAATTAACGAGTTTATATGAAAACCCCTATTACTAATAATAATAATAATAAAAAATGTTTGAACAGTGGTAAATCTATAAATAAATTTTCAAAAATTATAAATAAAGATAGTGTTGAAAAATAAGCGAAAAATAAAAATATTTTTTCGGACACTCAAGTTTTGCTGTAAAAATAGGAAAAAACCCTACTAAAAATTAATTAAAAACGAGTAAAAAAGTTAAAGTCGGGCATGCCGACTATACAATACCCTACACCAGTCTGGTTAAAAGTCAACTAATGTTTGGGTTAAAATGGGACTTGTGTCAAAATTTTCTATAAAATGATAAAAGAAGAGAAAATCGTAAATATAGCCCATATGGGCAAAAGGTCCAAATATGGACCGATCCTATCTAGAATCTAGAAGCTTTGTCCTTGGGATCATGTGAGTCAGCGAACCAAATTTTATTGAAATAGCTTCGTATTTACGACCTCCAGCGTGTAAAAAAACTAATTTTAGGGGGGGGGGGGCTTATATGGGCACTAAGTCTAAACATGGGACGTTTTAACCAAAATCAATAGGCTTCGTCCTTGGTCTGACATAGGTCGGTGTACCAAATTTCATCTAAATATAACAGACGGACGGATAGACAGAAATAAAACGTGATTCTGAGTCGATCGCTATATTATAAGGTGGGTCTAGGTCTAATATTTCTTGGTGTTACAAACATCAGCACAAACTTATTATACCCTGGCCAGGGTAGGGTATAAATAGCTATGGATAGGAATGAAGTAAAAGCGGGGGTTATTCACGATCGTGATTGGCACATGATGCCAAAACGTTCAGACTGTTATTTGCATTTTCTAAGCCTTGAGTAACGACGACGCTAGAGTATCAAATGCGACCCCGGAGTACTATGGTACTTTTTTGAATCAAATAGTATCAAAAAAAGTTCGATCGTATCAACTTTCCCATCCCTGCTCCATATACATAACAAATTTTCTGTTGAACAGTAGATTAATATTTAATTAAAATAATATTTAGACCAGACGTCGGCAACACCTATGTCCATGGGCGCTCTCTCACACCTACATAAGCTCACACATAGAACAAAAAAATAACTTAGTCGCAAACAAGCATTCAATGAAGTAGGTTGTCAGTTCGCTTGTTTGCCAGGTTTTTTACACTCTGCATAATGTTTATTGATACATTTTTTTTTTTTTATTTATCAACTTTATTGACTTTTCTATGCAACAAGATTATATCTTATTATTAAAGCATAGAAATATAATTTTTAGATTAACATTTTTATAAATGAATAAATTAAAATAATACATTATTAGAAAAGAAAGAAAACACATAATTATTAGATAGTATTTAACATTGAATTATTAAATCAAAATCAAATCATAACAACAGTTATAGGTTTTTTAACATTAAAAATAAAAAAATTTAAAATAAAATAACAAAAAATATAAAAAAAAATATAAAAACTACATAAAATTGTCAAAATTTATAATTTTAGTTTTTTTAGTTAGAAAATAAATCAAAAATATTTTTTTTAAAGGTAAATGCGTTACTATCAAGCTGAATGTGATGAGGTAATGAGTTCCAAAGTTGTACCGTTGGAACAAAAAATTGCCATTTAGAAAAAAGTGTACGATACTTTATAGATTTCAGCCTATGACCTCTTTCTGACCTTGCGAAGGTCAAACGTTCATATAAATAGTTAGGCTCCTTCCCATATATTATTTTGTGGAGAAATATAAGACATCTTATTTTCAGAAGGTTGTCGAAAGTTACACCATACAATTTCCTTACGTGTGGTGAAATTGCGCCGGATTTTCGCAATCCGAAAACATATCTAGTTATATTATTGAATAATACATTCAATTTATTCATACTATTTGAATCGCAGTTTGAAAAAAGCTCACAGCCATACAATAGGCAAGGCATCAAATAAGCCTTGGCAATTAACATCCTGGTTTTTAATGGTGTGAAATAGTGTGTTGGCCATAACGTTCTTAGCATTCCATAAGTTCTACCAACTATGCAATTAATATGATTTGACCAGGTAAGCGTTTCATTGAATATTATACCTGGATTCTTAACCGAAGATACCATATAAATTTTTTGACCATTTAGATTAATATTCAAATTGTTGTTTAGCGTTAATGATCTCTTATGAATAACAATGCACTTAGATTTTCCGGGGTTTAAACACAACCCATTCGCTGACGCCCATTCGTGTACTCTTCGTAAATCTAAATTCAGTTTTTCGATTGATTCGTCCAGTGATTGAAAAGTAGTTCGCAAGTAAAATTTTGGTAATTTTTTTTTAAGTTCTTTTGTTTTTATTTTTTTTTGTGTTGTTGTTTTCTGATATTTGTTTTTGTAGTTGTTCTTTGCTTTTAAATTTTTATTTTATATTCCCATTACAAACATTTAAAATTTTCAAATTATTATACAAATGTTCTTTGTCAGCGCATTGAGAGAGAGAGGCTGCAACTCACTCATACAAGCACAAAATAAGGTTGTATATGTTTGCCGATCCCTGATTTAGACTCTAATGCATAAACTTTTCTTAATTTTCCGTTAAGGAATACAATTGCTAAAGTAATCATTTTCCTTATTAAACGTTTATTAAAAAATGTCATGCATAATCGTTAAATAACAGTTTGTTAATTTCTTGTTTTATTCTGGCAACACCCTTATTTAATGTGTATTAATTTATAATAAATCAAAACATGACAGAAACAATTTTTATATATATCTTGGCTATGGAATAATATAAAATAATATTTTAAAAACATTTTAATATTCCGAATACTGAAGGTAAATCGAATGACGATTATGTTTTGATTAAATGAACATCACTATTTTGTTTGGATTATTTATTATTAAGTGTGTTTGGGTACCCAAAAATTTGTACAAATTCGTACAAATTTGTACAAGTTTTTACTAGAAGGTGTTTGTTTACACAATTACTCAGTAAGGAGAGAGGAAAAATAGAGAGTAAAGTGACAGTTCAATACCAGAGAACTTACAAGTTTTTACTGGATGAATTTTTGCTAGTAAGAATTTGTAAGAAAAAAAAAACATATGGTTGAAAACATATGATTGAAGAAACAAAACATTTGTTTAAAAAATGTTTAAATAATTTTTTGTAAAAACAAAAAATATTTAAATATAAGCTTATTTACGATGGAAGAAGTAAGTAACTGATCATTTTATTAGCTTTTGTTTATTAATCCAATAATTTGAATAGGTTTATTTCGCAATCAGCTATTTTAATAACTGTTGTCAATTTAGCTATTTTTTCGACAAATCTAGCGATATTTCAACTCGTTTAGCGGGTAAAATATAATTTAGCTATTAGCGAGAAAACTAGCGATTTTTCTTTTTAACAGTATTGACATTTTCTTAGCATTTTTTTACATTTATTTCCTTGACAGAATTTTGGAATCATTATTATTCAGCGATTTATCGCTAAATTTTTATGAAAAACTTAAAAGTTCGAAAAGTTTGGCGATGTATCGATAATTTTTAAGAAGGTTTTAAGAAGTTTGAAAAATATAGCTATTTTTGTGAAATTTTTCAACAGAACCTGAAAAGTTTGTGAAATTTAGCGATTTATCGCTTTTTTAAGTTTTTTATAATTTAGATATTTTCTAGTGATTTTTTAGTTTGATTTAGCGATATTTTTAGGAAAGAAGTTGGCAGCAGTATTTTACTAATTCTTACAATTTTTCTGTTTGCGTACATTTTTAGATATTTTTCTTTTTGAGAGTAAATTTTGCCTTACTCTCTGTAAATTTGTTACTGAGTAATTTTTACTGGACTTTACTGGAAAAGTAAGCAAACACACCTATTATTAGAAATTATATAAGTCTAATTATATATGCATTTTTAAAAATTTAATAAACTAAAACTATTTTTTAAAATAAAACACTTGTCCGTAAAAAAAAATACAGAAAATTAATATAGAAAAAAATTTAAAAATTTTTAAAAATTATGGAAAAAAATTCTAACTTACTTTAAAATTTTTAAAAATCAATGGACAAATTTGTCTTGAATTCTGTAAAGAATAAGTGCGATTCAAAAGTTTTTATACAAACACTATTTAGTTGAGTGGTTTTCCTAAAAAATATATTTTTAAAGTTCCTTTTAGTGCCTGTTAAAAAAAAGGAACTTAAAAAGTTCGATCAAGTACACAAATTAATCAGTGTGTTCGTTTACTCAAAAATCTTAGTACTTTTACTACAATTTTGTAAGCAAATTAGCAAGCCTAATGTAAGATTTTTACTAAATAATTAACTTTATTATTTTAAACTACATTTTTCGAAATCCCGGGATTCCCGGTCCAAATTCCCGGGAATGCGGGAACTGAAAAATACCTAATTTCCCGGGAATCCCGGGACGGGAAATCTCGGGATGCATTCCCTAAACATAACATATCCCTGAAAGCATTTGGAAAATATCTTCTAAGAAGATATTAAAGCGATATCTTCTAATTTTCATTTAAATGAAAATAATCAAGTAGTATTTTCAAATTGTCTTCCTTTTATCATTCGGAAGATAATTCGGTGATATTTGGAAAAAATAATTCAAAAATTGAATTTTAGTCATAATTTTTTATGATAATATTGCGGCAATACCCAGCTAAAAATCGACATATATGAATACATACAGGTTAAATGTATGTTCATGCATGCTCATAAACATGCATTCTCCATACATGCATCATATATGTCCACACATGTGCATTAACGAAATTTGAGGTAATATCTACATGCATGATCATGCATGTTCATGCGTGTTCATGCGTGTTCACGTGTGTTCATACATGTACATTAGACCGTACCTCAAAAAAAAGTTCGCCGTACACCCTCCAATATGAAGTATTTTTGTAAGGAGGTTTCAAAAAAAATTTTATTTTTTTTTTGCCGAACGTAGGGGTCGCCATTTTACATTTTTCGTTATATCTTTGGCATTTACAGTCGGATCTTAAAGTATGATGCATCGATGTTTTTCTCTCGAGGAGACCAGTGTTATTCTCTCGAGGGCAATTGACCTCAAGTATCCCGTTCTAGTAGTTAGCCACCAGATCTCAGTTGCTACTACCCTAATGTACCACCCTAATGTCAGAAAATTAAAGCCCGCAAAAAATCATTAAACTTTTGCTAATGAAGTTTTTCGATAAACCCAATAGAATTTTTTTTGTATGTTGGTTACCGAACGTAGGGGTCGCCTTTTTCATTTTTTCGTATAGCTTCGGCATTTAAAATCGGATTTTAAAATGTGATATATTGATTTTTTGCCTCGAGGAGACCAGTGTTTTGCTATAAAGGAAAAATCCAATGAAAAACAATTTAAAAATGCGACCCCTACGTTCGGCAACCAATATACAAAAAAATTCTACTGGGTTTATCGAAAAACTTCATTAGCAAAAGTATAATGATTTTTTGCGAGCTTTAATTTTCTGACATTAGGGTGGTACATTAGGGTGGTAGCAACTGAGATCTGGTGGCTAACTACTAGAACGGGATACTTGAGGTCAATGGGCCTCGAGAGAATAACACTGGTCTCCTGGAGAGAAAAGCATCGATGTATCATACTTTAAGATCCGACTGTAAATGCCAAAGATATAACGAAAAATGTAAAATGGCGACCCCTACGTTCGGCAAAAAAAATTAAAAAATTTTTTTTGAAACCTCCTTGCAAAAATACTTAATATTGGAGGGTGTACGGCCAACTTTTTTTTTGCCTGTAAGGTGGTACGCTCTAATGTACACACATGTAGATATTACCTCAAATTTCGTTAATGCACAAGTGTGGATATATATGATGCATGTATGGAGATTTATGTATCCATGTATGGATATAAATGCATGTTTATGAGCATGCATGAACATACATTTAACCTGTATGTATTCATATATGTCGATTTTTAGCTAAGTATTACGTTTTTATCATCCGGAAGATACAGAAATTTTGTTTGAATTTTTTTGTCATTTTGGAACAAATTAAAACAAAATTTGTACAAAAACAGCCAACAGATGCATACGAAACAAATTCTTCGAAAAAGCCAAGATATAATACTCGGAAAAAATCGGCTGCGATGAAATCAAGATAATTAATATGTTGGTTAATGGATTATGTATGTAGATATTCTTTTTCAGGCTTAAATTTAATTATGAAAAAAATCGTTTATTTTGTACCGTGGAGTTTATTTGGCGATATCACCTTTTTATCTTCCAGGTGATAAATTAGCGATATCGCCGATTTATCTTCCTGGGGTATTGCTTTCATATTAGCTGGAAGTATTGCTTTCGGGTAACAGTTGTTCCCGACGGAGGGAACTTCCGCAATACGAAATTGATATTGCCGGTAATAAATGTTTTCTTCCTGGCAATATAATCGGAGTTATTAAAGTGCCTATGCATAATAATTGGAAAACCTTATAACACATCTACAAAATGAATTTTAGATGGAAAATTTGTTTTATAAGACACTTATAAATTTTAAAAGATATTATGCATATGACCCTAAGTATATAATTGTATTTAAATCAACCTACATTTTATTCGTTGGCACTCGGTAAGGCTGGCGTGGGTCCCTGGACATGCTGGGATTGCGGGGAACGAGCTGGCTGACAAGTGTGCGAGGAATGGCTCCGAGTCGGTTGAGGACCCTATGCGAACGGAGGTCCTGGTTCCTCTGGTGGAGCTACGCGGTGTGATAGGGGATATATCGGATAGGGAGACGAGGGCAAGGTGGACAACCTTGCCTGATCCGGGGAGGACAAAGATTCTTCTTTGATTTGGCAAGCGGACGGTTGGAATGCTTGTAGGATTTCTAACGGGATATTGCGCGATAGGCCGAATGGCTGTGCGTTGGGGTTACACCCAGGCGGACTACTGCAGAGGCTGTGGGGACGAGGAGGAAGAGGAGACAGTGCATCATCTGCTTTATGAATGTCCGGGACTGAAGGCACGGCGACTCAGATATCTGGGGTGCAGGTTCTTCGACGACCTCAACAGTCTACGCGATGTTTCTCTATCTGGTCCTGCGAACTTTTTAAGGCGATCGGGATGGTTCTAGATTTCTCGGGTCGTGGTATTTCTTTCCATGTGTGAGGGGAAGACTAAGGGAATCGCAATGGGCTCTATGGCCTCCGAGTGAACTCGCCGTTCTGGCGGACTCCCATTCAACCTAAAAGCTAACATACATTTTGTTCGATTCGAGATAGTAAATAATTTTATCTAAAATATTTTTGGTCTTGGGTCACATTTGGTTTTATAAAGTGTTGTTCGAAGCTGTATACAAATTTATCTTCAAGGAGATATAATTTGATCAAGTATATGTATTTGTATATGGTATATAAAATGATATAAGGAAAAAGAAATTTTCGGATATGACTATATAAGGCAACAAATAAGAAAATTTTGAAAATCGGAATCGCAGATAAACACATATTTAATTTTATACGTTGTTATTCACTCTCTAATATGAATAGATACAATTGGATCAAACCTAACTTTATTGAATCTAATCGTTTTTTCACGGGTATAGAAAATATATCGTTAACTTATTAATAGCAAATTTTTCTAAGTTTATGTTAACAATTTTTTGGTTAAATCTTACATTTTCATAACAACTAAAACTCAAATTAACTTTGTTGGTTCTTATAAAAAATTACCGAATAAGCTTTACTTTAACTCAACCGACAGTTGTTTTAAGTTAGAAGCTATATTGATAAAATCGTTAAAGTTAATAGAATTATGATATACAACCCAGATAGAAGAAATCAGTCAAGTTTACGTTATAGTATAGAGAATTTCGTATTAAAGCTTCCGTGTTGTTCATATTATCGGCGTGTGAGCCATTTTTGACTCACGCTCATAAACAAAAATAAATACTCACGCACGAACATTTCGTTTCTTACTCACGCACACATGAGTATATTAAAAACTTAAAATCAGAAAATCTCACGAAAAACAGTAAAAATTACTAAAGAGATGATGCAAAAAATAAACTCACACACGAATCATGCAAAGGTTATATATTCTTACTCATACACGAATCACGCAAGAGTTATATCACAGCAAAAACAGACATTACCGAGTAATTAAGCGAGTAAGTAGCACACAAAGGGTTTCACTACTTACCAGGCTATTTACTCGCAACATTACTTTTGTTCGCGATGTCCAAAAATTCATGGGTGGTCATTACCCTCTCGCTTACAAAAAAAGTGCGAATAATGAGTTACCCATAGTGAAAGAATAAGTAGTTACTCACAAAGGTAGAATAAGTGGTTACTCAGAAGTTAGGAAATAAGTGGTTACCCTACATTGTAAAATAGTTGGCAAAAAAAACTTTGTACTTTGGAAAATTTCCTATTTAGTTCAAAACAAATTTATAAATAAAATATTAACATAAAAAAGACTTAATCAGTACTTATTTAATCAGTTACCAGTAAGTGATTACTTTGCACGAATATATGGGTACTTCTATAACGAATTATCGGTAAGTCATTATTTTGTATTTTAAAGTAATGCAAAAGGTAATGACCTATTATTACTTGGTAATCTGTATGGTAATGACCTGTCATTACCATGTTTTTGCTGGGATATTCTTACGCTCACGCACACATTTCGTGTCACGCTCCAATCTCTAGTAGGTAATTACTAAATCTAAAACTAGTTCAAAATCATTGTTAAAATGGAACCACATATAATATAATACGGTTTTTTAATGGACCTTAACTTAGAAAAACGGTTAGCATCATTGAATTCGGAGTTCTAGAATAGGCTTTACCAAGAGGATGCCCAGCTTTTATTTTAATTTGCGACCTTCACAGTATAGTTTTTAAAAATTTTTATTGCGAATTGAATTCACGTGCAAATCATTTGGAAGAGCACTGGTGTCAAAGAGACAGAACTAATTTGTTAAATTTTTGGTTAGTACCAGTACAGTTTCCTAATTTTTCTTGATATTTTGAGCCATTTGTGTACCTTTTAGTTTCATGGAAACTAAATACATATGTAGGGAGTATTTCAAAATATTCAGTTTAAATACGAATACTGATTTTTTAATTATGAAAACTCCTTCTATTAAATAATGTGTTGCTCTCTTTGAAAGGTGGGAAATATGGCAACACTGTAATTGCCAGAGATGCTGAATCTTAGAACAGTTGTTGCGCGCCATCTGATGAAAAGTTGGCAAACTTTGTTGACCATTTATTTTTAAATAATTAAGTCTGAGTTTGCAAATAAACACTAATGGCCAATGTATATAATTTTTTTTGGTTTTTCTAACAGTCTTATAAATCAAATTTACATGCAATTCGACGACCAATCAAAAATTTATTTTGTAAAAACGTTTGGCTAGGCTTCCCTATTTTCTGGTTTTAAAATGCTTTAATGTAATAAAATTTCTTTATTTCCAGAATGGACTTGGACCAGACCCTCTGCCAGCAAAGGAGGTGAGTAATGCAACATTTACCCATGCGAATGTAGTCATAATAATGATTTTTCTCGTATTCCACTAAAAATTATAACTGAAGTAATTTAAATATATAACGGATAACTGTGTTCAATGTTTTTGTATATGATTCTTCTCATTCTTATAAACATTAAGCGCGAAAAAACATTTAAAAATAATTTTTTTTAACATGTTTACTACTAAAAAATTTGTAATAAATAAGCAGGGCAGCGACTTTCATGCAAATACATGTTTGTTGCCAAAGGCACAAAATCAATTTTGAAAAAATACTTTTCTGAATCAAGGAATTTGAAATAAAATAGCATCGATTTGGAATGGAACTAACCTTAAACTGAGTAATGGGTTTTCTTTCTGGAGCTGTAGTTACTAAATAATAAATTTTTTTTCAAATAATCGGTTAAAAGATGGAAAAAGGTAAAATTGCGAATTATGGAAAATCTAGAGCTAATTTGAAGAAACTGGTTGCAAATTCGAAATCAGCACCCTCAATAATTCAAAATCTATTGCAAAGTTGTGCGATTTATTGTATAAATACCGTTTTTTTGTATTAAGAATGAATGAAATACAATAAATTTTTACTGATTATAAAATTTAGTTTGCATTACCAGTAAAAATTTACTGATTACTGCATTTTTGTTCAGTATTAATTGAAAATTTACTGGAAATGAAAATTAAATTGCAATATCAGTAAAAATAAATTTTTAATCAAATTTTACTAGTACTGCAAAGTGCCGATCTATGTATATATCAATATAACATCCAAACGTCTGAATTTGGTATCCAAAGTAATACAAGGCTAAAAGGTTTGATGTATTACCAGGTAATACGAGTATACATAGCAATATCCAAGATTTTGCTCGATTTTTTAGGTAACTGAATCTAATTTTGCAAAAAACAAAAACATGTTAAGATTATTTTTTTTTTTAATTAATTCTATAGATGAATGCATCGACAATGAATATTTAGGCATCAAAAACTCATTTTCTGGAAATTGTTAGATAGCTCCAATTGAATATAAGATAACAAACTATTTTTTTTAAATAATGACATATCACTAAATAAAGCGCCATATATATTTTTTATTGGTTACTAAATTAGAATTTTTTTCTATGTGATCAAGAGAAAAAACTCGGAATGAATATGTAAAAAATTGGATATGTACTGTCTTTGCAATTGTTTTTAGAATCGCTAATTGCATTTACTGCAGATATGGCTTCTGATATTTCTCTCTTTTATTTATTTTGTTCTTAAGTGCGTGATCTCTTTTTGTGGCAACAATTTGAGGCTTCACAACTAACTTTTTTTAGTGTATCAGTAGTTAGTGTGAATTCATGCCACGCTTGGTGGAAATTGCAATATATTAACGCAATAAAATTGCCAATATAAATCACTTTGTTGATGCAGTTTTTTTTCTTTCTTTCTTTATCTCTTGACCACTTTTAAGATGCATTTATATACGAATGTATGTATGTTCCCCTACATAAATATTACTGCATCCATTTAACGTCATCTATATTAAAAGCCAATTGATTATGGATCTTGTAAAACATGTTTTTATTTCGTTCATTTATCTAAACGAATTGATATTGATTGCGATTTAAAACAAAATACTTGTATGTACATTAGAGTGTCCCAAAGAATGAATCCTTGGGAATTGCTTCAAGCGAAGCTTATAGATAAGCTAAATAATACAATTTTAATGAGTTCAATCGTACAAATGTGTTTATTACACCCAAAAACTTTGAGTTTCCTGCTCAAAAGCAAGTGAGTATTTATTCCAAACTAAGCTCTACTTTACGACCACATTTGCTACGGGACACGCTAATCTACATTCTAAACAACTAAAGGAAAAGAAAAAGTAGCATTATTTGTCAGCAGCAACAACGATGGCACATGTCCGGAAATAAATGTGTGCGGCTTGAAAACAATTCACAAAATGTTGTTGAATTATTGATGGTTGAGTTTTTTCAAAGAAATAATAATTGTCTAAGATAATTTGTGCATTAGTAGAATGAATAAATGCATTGAAAATTTGTTTCCACTGATTGGTTTCATCCACATTATTTTGTCATTTAATTGCGATATTCTCGAGTGTAATATAAAATTAAGATTAATATTAGATCGAACATGTTATCTTTATCCCCTAATGGCTGCATTTAGGCATTGTTAAATGATCTCATGCATTTAATTGAAAACTGTCGAATTTGAAGGCCAAATTTTAAAATTTTTGAAAAGTATAATACTAAATAAAATTCCAAATTCATGCTATACATATAATTACTAAGGCTGCGAAATAAGGACGATCGTATTGGTATATATGTAACTTAAAAATGCGGGATTCACGACAAATGGCGTATCTTTTACACATGGTTTGTGCCTTAATACACACAAAAAATAACGTTAAACTTTTTTCAATTAAAACGATTTGTTAAATTATTTCAAAAGGTGTCAATTAAAAATTAATCCAATATATTAAATAATTGCTCAAAACTGCAATATGCTTGACATTTTTTTTTATTCTATCGCTCAAAAGCATCTCATAAAAAAGAGAAAAACATCTGCATATTGTTGATGTTTTTCGTTCGTTTTATTTATGTGGTTGCTTTTATAAATGTTTATGTATTAGTAACAGATATTTTAAATTAATTTTTATAAAACTTTATAAATTCTTGTTAAGTTTATTATTTTATTTAGCTAAATATTTTAATATTACTATATTAAATCTGAATATTCATTTATTCTAAAACATCATTAGAAACTAATAATGTAATTTTTGAAATTTTGTTTAACTAAAGTATTCAGAATCAATACTTTAGTTAAACAAAAAAATCGCAAAAAATAAATTAAATATTATTTTACACAAAAATATATTTTATTTAGTTTTAAACAAAAACAAACTATTTTTATCAAAAAAAATCCTTATGCCTCATAAAAAAGAAGAAAACTAATTTCTGTGAGAGAATCTTTCATATAAGTATAAATAAATCTATCAAATGAATGAAAATTAAATGCAGGTTTTATTTTAATAAAATTCATGTTATGAAATTCAAGATAAACAGAAATAAATATATTTTTTATATAGTTGACATGACAACTACCACTTTATCCAGCCGATTTATACAATATTGATCAATTTTTAATCCAATCGTTTAATTTTTAATCAAATGCATATATAATGCTATTTAGAAGGTATTCAATATTGATAAATTTTTATTCCAATGAATTAATATTTAATCAAATACAGGGTTTTTCAATAAGAGCGCTACAAAAGTTTTTTTAAATATCAATGAAATTCTTTATTCCTGTGAAAGAACGTTCGATGCCATTATGTATGGAAATCGATCTCTTTTGCATGGCCACCACGGGCAGCCTTGCAGAAGTCCAGACGCTGAACCTAATTTTCGACGGTTTTCAAACATAAATCGGCCGATACTGCTGCAATTTCACGTTCGATATTCCTACGAAGTTCATCAATCGTCGCTGGCTTGTTGGCATAGACCATAGATTTGACGTAGCCCCACAGGAAATAGTCCAACGGCGTCAAATCGCACGACCGAGGCGGCCAATCGACTGGAACATTCGTGAGATAACACGTTCTCCAAACTTGGTTTGCAATAAATTGATTGTGACATTCGCTGTGTGGCTTCTGGCGCCGTCCTGTTGGAACCACATGTCCTCCAAGTCCATATCATACAATTAGGGCCAAAAATATTCGGTTATCATTGAACGGTAGCGATTCCCATTCACAGTAACATACCGGTCTTGATCATCACGGAAGAAGTACGGCCCAATGACGCCGCCGGCCCGTAAACCGCACCAATTAATTTTTTCGGGATGCAATGATGATTCATGGAGTACGTGTGGATTGCTGTCTGATCAATAACGCATATTTTGTTTATTGACGAAACTATTCAGCCAGAAATGAGCCTCATCGCTGAAGATGATTTTTAGATGAAAATCCGAATCATTTTCAAGTTGTTGCTCAGCCCAATTCACGAACATACGACGCTTCTGGTGGTCAAGTGGCTTCAGTTCTTGCGTCAATTTGATCTTGTATGATCTTTTCGCAAAATTCGCCACAACGACGTCACAGAGATGCCCAACGCTTGAGAACGACGTGTGAGATACACATTTGGGCTTTCTTCAACTGAAGCCTCAGCGGCAGCAATATTCTCGACACTACGGGCACTTCTTTTTCTCACTGGCACGGGAACATTTTGTACTGTGCCTGTGGCTTCAAATTTTTCCACTAGACGCTCAATTGTTGATCTGCTAGGACGATTATGACGACCATAAATTGGACGTAGCGCTCTTAACGTTGAGGCCACTGACTCCGAATTTCGGTAGTAAATTTTAATAATTTCGACTCGTTGTTGGCTCGTATATCTTTCCATCATGAAATGGCAAACATTACTGAAGAGAAATGTCAAAAGAGCGGCAAGAAATATGGCGTCGTTTGTTGTCCCTGTCTTTCTACTTTTGTAGCGTCCCCGTTGAAAAACCCTTTAAATATAAAAAAACCAATAAAAATCCTAATCAAATGTATCACTCTTTTATTGAAAATTTATTCAATTAAAGATCTACAAATTTTTAATTGAATGGACAGTTTTTGTGATTGGAGAAATTTCAACGATAAAATTTATTGAATAGGCGGTTTTCATGATTGAATTTAGTTTTTATTTTTTT